>OU452233.1:11156166-11284113 GCA_911728455.2 Marthasterias glacialis | reverse complement strand
CAAGATTTTATTTAACATACTTTTGAAAAATCAGTCCAGGAAAAGGAGGCAGTAAAATACACTATACCTGCTGAATATCAATAAGAACTTTCAGTCCATTCCCAGATCCTGCCTGTAGCTGTCTTAAAATCGGCCTATCCACACCTAAGTTGAACGTCCAACAGTTGCCGAACGACGTAAATACGTGCGTGAAATTCTAAATCGATTAACAAAATGACCATTATTTAATACCTCTGGGGTTGTTTAATGAAGAGAGGAAAGTTATAAGGAACACTACTACGTAAATCATAAATACGCTTTGTGAAGTAAGACTTACAATAGCTGAGCAGCTATTTGGCTTCCCACGCCACTCGCATTCGACGAGTGTGGCCGAATCCAGGATGAAGCCTGCCCTTTTGGTAAACTCGGTGTAGTTAAATTCAAAGGAGGTGTTTTCAGGTAATATGTCCATGTCTGGAAATTCCTCTCCCCAGAATGAATCATCATAGTATATGTCGTAATCGTAATCCGTGGTAGTAATAATGTAGTTGAGATTAGCTAGCTCCTCTTCCGACACTTGACTCCTACGATATCTGAAACGATTTCATCATAATCTTTATTGGTATACTGTATTTTGTTTGGATTTTAAATAAATAATAACAAAATTGTTCTAATCAGTTAGTATCAGTCTGCAAGCTTACTGATTGTGAAGTTTATACCTGTACCAATCTTCCATGTAAATATTTCTGTCTGAAATACTGTAAAATTCGAGAAAATAGAATTGGAAGACCCAGGTTTTAATTTCGGTTGTAACAATCGAATTTAAGGACTATTCATGCTGAAATTTGTGCACGTTTTTTTTATACTATTTTCTCTTGTGATAGATTATTCCAGAGCTTTGGAACCGATAAAGAAAGAGCCATCTCCTGCGAGCGTACGTTTTGTTTATTGGGCGGATATTGTGATATTGCAGGATGATGAATAGGTTTAGTGCGAGTCGGGAATTTCTGAACGAACAGTATCATTTTTAAGGTGATGCGTTTGTATACATCAATAGTTCGTGGACTAGCAGAATACTATACGAGGACAAACGAGAAGGGCAACAAGAAGTCGCGGGCTGATTAGTTTTTGGAGGCACAGTCGACCAAGGTCTCTTTTTAGTAGAGTGCACTAAGTAGGGAATTTTCGGACTCATTATAAATATAATCATATCTTTGTTTCATCAGCTTTTCGAAGGAAACAATAGACCGATTGCGCGACCAATGTTTACATGTCATCACGTGACCTATTGCGGGTACTACGTCATCTGAGCTGATGGCAGACTATGTGCAAATACACGCCGTGACCAACAGAGTCACACCAAAAGTCGGCTTTTGGTAATACTACCACAGTTACTAAGCCATTTTATTAAAGTTGTATATTGTGACATTGATATTAATCACATTGCTGTAAAAATAGGGTAAAGAACGTTGGGAAATGAGCATTTATACCTAGCCTTGCGAAATGTCAAAGGAATCACACATTTTTGGAAAGCAATTTCTTTGGATAATTCAGCTTCAAAACTTTGAAATTCTTGTGTTGAAAAGTATGTGATCGCGGTCGTCTGGCCTAAACGTTCAGTCGTGCACTACCAGTACACATCTTGCACAATTATACATTACTTGTACAATTTCCAAGATTTGCTGGAACTGCCCTTACTGGTTTTAATCAGCCACTCGAAGGTCTCTGGTACAAACTCTGGAATATTTTTCACAGATTTCGAGAAAGAAGAGCCTCGATCGAATGAACAAATGCAACAATCATCACATACCGTTCCGCACTTTCCTATGATGGAGGACGTCGTGTTTGTTTACATTTAATACCCACAATAGGTCACGTGACGTGGGTCGCGCAATCGGTCTATTATTGTTCTACACTCTAATATATGGTTTTTTTTCTATGGGCTTTCCTGATCTGATCTTAAAAGTATAATGTACTTACCTATTGAAATTACATATGGTAACAGCAGGGAAATTCAAGGTGCCTACAAACTCCACAGACAGTGCAGTATTTGCAGTAAACAAGAAAAACCGCTGAAACCTGTCTTCAATCTGCACAATGCAGATAACTAAACATACCAGCATGATGGCAAGCCATGTCAGCTTGAAGACTACTCTAGTATTATTAGCAACTCGAGCGATACCATGTAGGCTGGTATTGTTAGCAAACTCCTTTTCTAAGCTCTCTGTGGTATCTCCCATGATGGCTTCCACTTATGCACTAGGGTTTCAATCGAAATAATAAAAAAACAACTAATACATTTACCGGTGTGTTTTTTATTTTCACGATAATGTATGGTGGCCCTGACGTCAATATTCAAGACAGAATGTCGGGAATATTGAAATCAATATTCCTAACGAAGGGTAGTCTACGTGGGCGCCAGGTTGCTGGAAAAATCATCAAAATCACGCCTCGTTGTGTTTACTATGCTTTGGCCGAAGTCGTGCATCAAATAATTGGTCATTAATAATGGCGTCAATATTCATGACTTGGGTCAAAAGTCGTGAATTTTATCATGAATATTGTCGTATACATTTACGATTGTTGGCACAAGTCGTGATATTTGTCGTTAATATTGGCGTCAATATTCACGACTTGTGCACTACTTGTTAATATCAGCGTCAGGGCACATGTCATGAAAATCTTAACGAAAATTGGCATCAATATTCACGACTGGGGGCACAAGTCGTCAATTTTGTCAAGATAATTTACCGGTACGTCAATATTTAAGTTAAATATCCCTTTAAGGGCCACCATATTATAGTTCTGTGCAGCCTGCATTTTTGGAATTAGGTACATAGGTTAATTCATAGCAAGTATTTATGCAGGTTTTTTATGTTGACACTATAAAAATATTTGCATTTCCTAATAACTATTTACAACTTATAGTGCTAAAAAGTGTAGAAACCTAGGAATTTTGTTCAGACTTAACTGTTTTACCACTTCCATAGCGCAGTGACTGTTCTACGCTAAATGCGAATAATTATAATCAATTTGTATTCAGAAAAAATCAAAGGTTAGGTGCGACAAACAACAGATAGCCTGTCTTAGGGATATCCAATGTATATTATGCATTTTTCGGGATTGAATTAGGTTGCTAAAGCAAAAACAACGTGACCAAAATCATGTGCATCGTCGTTGATAGAGGCAGTAAAAATAAGTCAACAGTTACGTCTGTCACTTGGTGCATTTAGCAGGTGCATTTCCCATATTGCCTTATCAAAATTATTTTTTTTAATTTATTTAAGTCTTACTTAAACAGGTCAACTATGAATTATGAGAACAAAACAGTACAAGCCTCGTGACCACACTGACAGAACACTACTTGTAGTCACCTACAACCCTCAACTTAAACAACGTGTCATTAATGAACTCAATCCCATCCTCCAAAATGATGACACCCTCAAGAAAAAAATCAAAGAAAGACCCATCATTGTGCAGCCAGTCATTGTGTATAGACAGCCTCCAACCTCCAAGCCCAACTTGTGAAGAGTGATATGAACAGCTCTAACACTTCTGCTCATGGTACCAAGCCCTGCAACAGCCCCAGATATAGGCTTTGCCCCCACATAAACCCCAGCACCCAGATCATTGGACCCAATAATTCACCCTTTGCCATCAAAGGTTCATTCACCTGCAATTATACAAACGTATTGTATGCAATAACCTGCCAGCGCTGTCCCTCAGCAGTATACATAGGACAAACTAGCCAGTCGCTACGACAACGGCTGAATAACCACAAGTTTGACATCAGAAACCATGACACCCAGAGAGACTGCTGAACAAAAGATTATCACACACCTAAACAGTATTGAGCAAGGAATGAATAGAAACCGTGGTTTTCTGTCCCACTACCAGGAATGATGCACCAGCCTACCTGTATAATCCTGTTAACTGAACTTACTCACCTGGAACTTTCTTGAACTTTATATAGATTGTATTAAGCTTGTCCCCTTCATTGCATCTGATGATTATAGTTGTTGCTACGAAAAGCTCATGCAGTTTTTCACTATTAATTAGTCTTTAAGTGCTATCTTTTTTTTTTTCATATTCCAGACTAACATGGATATCTCTATTACATGGGAAGAAAAATAAAGGGGAAAAAGGTGATACTTACGTTTAGCCGAAAACAAGAGTAGATTGAGAGTTATAATCATTCCCACGGGAAAATGTCATGAGAATATAATTATGTGGCTAGTATATTCAGCTACGGAGGAGATATTGTCTACAAACAAGGATCTGCACCACCAAAGGATGCAATTGATGAAATATGGGCGCCTTTGGTTGACTTTATCTTTATTCGGTTTTGATTACTGCAAACTGAGCTTCTTTTTTCTTTTTCTTTTTGTTCTTTTTTTTTCCTTTTTTTTTTTACTGCGGTGTGACATCTGTATGCTCCCCTTGCAAAAACTAAATAAATAAAACAAAAATAAATAAATACCAGAGTAAAACCAACAAGCCCTTTTTACACACTAGTAAGTCCACAGTCCTTTGCGTATGGAGCTCCGAAAAGCAAACATTTAGCTAGCTCCAAGATACTGGTTGGAATGTAAAATGAAACATTGACTCTTGCTGTAGGAAGTATTTATCATCAAACATTTAATAAACAATCGACATCTGGGTGGATTTGCTCGTGTCTGAAGTCAAACAATTATCAACATAAAACATAACATACATCAAGCGAATCATCTTCCGTTTTCAATAAATAATATACGGATTGAGGTAGAATCAGTTATATAATTTGTTTTCTATCGTTAAAACCCTCCTCGGAGATAGTTGTCTAATGGCAGTTCGCATAAGCAGAGTTGTTTTGCAACGCACCGAATCAAGAGGCTTAACGTTTCATCAAATTGTGACATTCAAAACCCCTCCAGGATGTAGCCAGGCCTTGGTTATGTGCGTGGTTCGAAGAACACTATGTATTGGATTATATTGCTGCCTACAGTGTTAAGTGAGCGGGTGTGTTGTGTACACATTCCTGCTGGGAGTTGGGATATACCCGCGCCTTACTATGATAGGGAATTAAGAAAACAAATATATCAAGCCATGGTGCAGTAATTAGAACATTTTTATATTAATTGTTTTCCCTAAAAGTTAAAACAGTTTGTAGGTAACCAACCCACAGATGTAGGGTAGTTCTACGAACATTTTCCCATGACGTTTTTATTTAAATCAATTTAATTTGTTTGTTGTATCCGTTACTTATTACAACATTTACATTGACTGTCAGAACGTATCTGCTCTGTTGGCATAACGCATTAGTTTTTTGTGATAGCGCGACCAACATTGACATACGCTTTGGAAGTCAGTTGACAATTCAGATGGTCTTTTTTATGGGCCCACCCACAAAAGCTTCACTTTTACTCAACAAATCACTTTGTCACTTTTATGTTACTATAATTAAACTATAATTAAACCCTACCAGAACCGGGGAGGAGCAGAATGTGCCCCCACCATATTTTTGCCCGTAACTTTTTAACGCTTAGTCCAATCACTGCGACATTTTCTGACTTTTCCCAAAGAATATCGGAGGGTCATGTTGAAAAACTATTGATGCTGGGGTCAGCTGTTGCCATGACAACCAATTGTTTGACCTTGGGTCATACGACTCATGGTTTTTAGTGTGATTTAAAAATGATAGTGATGAGTCACGTGATAATGTGAAATGCTTTTGGGATTTAAAAATGGCCGCCATATTTGGCGGCCATCTTGGTTTTTGTGCTTTCATCGTGTATTTAGGGGGTCAACTATACAAGTTTTATAACAACAGAATACTTTTAATACGCAAATTTTCTTACTTATCAGGTACAATATATAAATTTGTCAATCAAGCCTTATCGCAGCTCCCTCAACCATGGGCGGCGACCATATTGATTTTTTAAGTGAAAAAAAAAATGATACTTTTTCCCCCCAAACATCGGGTAAATTAATAAATTACTTCGCTCAACAGTGACTCCAGATTTTAATAATATTTATTAGTTTGTATTTTTATTGATCATGTTAAAATGAACGAGTTTGCCAGGTTTCAAAAAATTTTGGGAAAATAACATAAATTATAGGGAAAACATGTTTTTTAACCAAAAACGGGCAAACAACAATACAAACGCCCTCTAGTGACCCTTATGAAATTTGTTTGATGTCATCATATAGAACTTGGTGAAGCGAACGTTTTGGTAGGTTTCATGAAAATCGGTAATGAAAATGTATTCTTTGTAAAATACCGACGGGGTAACTATGTGCCCCCAGCAACTCCCCTCGTCCTCGTATGTCCAATTAAAGGCCGGTCCTGATAACTATGGTTAAGCTTCCCTACTTTAACCGCAGGCGGTGTGTCTGGGGGTTTTGCTCCCTGCACTTTTAAAAATGTGGACATTTTGCACCTTCACACTTTATTTACCACGCACGGCGCTTGAATTTCACACACAAATTGTAACTTCCAAGCGCTACAAAATGAAGACAAATAGTGTCTGTCGAGGAGAAGACGAGATCGTCAGGAAGCGGGAAGCAACTTTTTGTTTCATATGTACGAATGATGAATGCAAAATTACACTGATCAACCATCGCCATTCGATCACAAGCTAGCTGCTAGCATGCGCACATGTGAGCTGAGCTGTATCTTGTCTAAAGAATGCAGAGTCCCGGAGCTGCCGGCCGCCATATAGCCCGGTCGTCCTCATTCGGAGCCAGGGCATTGTCTGCTTGTACCTCCCGTTAGCACTTCCATGTAACACATCCCGGCTGGAATAAAAGCAAGGTTTCAGCCCCCTCGCACATTTTCTCTCTACAGGTCTTGCAAAACTGCATCCTTAAGGTCACGTCACGTGACATTTGATGACATCATTAAAACAGTACGTCAAGTTTGGGATGTTAAGACCTTGATTGGTCCTAGTGCATATACAATACAATACAATACAATAAAGACATTTATAAAGCGCCCTTCAAGGATCACAGCGCTGTACAGATCAATAATATAAGTAACAGATTACAATTATGTACAATGACACTCAAAATCAAACATAACGACGTCAAACAGAATTAGTCAAACAGGTGTGTTTTGAGAAGGCACTTGAAACTGTCCAAGGTTTTAGCCTCCCTGATGTTGATGGGCAGACAGTTCCAAAGGCGTGGTCCAGCAGCTTGAAACGCCTTGTCACCAGTACGGGTTTTGGTTCTGGGTATAATAAGCAGAGTTGAGTCTCGAGAAGAGCGAGTGGCATATTTGGGTTTGTGAAATAAAATCAGGTTTTGAAGATACTCAGGGGCTTGTGAATGAATGCATTTAAAGACGATGACAAGGATCTTAAATTCAATACGCTTACGGATCGGTAGCCAATGAAGACGACGTAACAGGGGGGCACTAGATGTATCACGCCCCGCCAAAAATATCAGTCTTGCAGCTCTGTTTTGAAGACGTTGAAGACGAGTTAGGTCGTATTCAGTGGCTCCAAACAATAAGGCATTGCCATAATCGATCCGGGAAAACACAAGAGCTTGAACAGCAAGCTTACAAGTATCCTGATCTAAAAAACAGCGAATTCTAGAAAGATTGCGTAAATGGAAACTGACACATTTAACGACAGATGAAATTTGACATGACATGTTCAAACCGGAATCAAAAATGACTCCAAGATTCTTCAGTGTCATCGTCGGAGCAATGGTGACATTATCGATAGTTAGCTTGACATCCAAATGACCACTGATAGTTCTTGAAGAAGCTGCAACAAAAAACTCTGTTTTTGCCTGATTTAGCTGCAGCTTGTTTTGCGACATCCATGATTTTATTTCATGTACACATGTCTTGAGTTTGTTAAGTGCCAATTCGCAATCACCATGAATTCTCGGATTAAAAACGACATAAATCTGGATATCATCCGCATAAATGTGGAAGTTAACATGATTCTTGCGTAGAATGTCCCCAACTGGATGAGTGTACATAACATACCCTCTTGGCCCCAAGATGGATCCCTGAGGAAGGCCAAACACCAATTGATGTTCCTTTGAAAATTCACCTGAAATTGAAACGCGGTTTTTCCTGTTCCCCAGATAGCTTGCAAACCATTTGAGAGCACGGCCCTTAATATGGAAGGTATGACAAAGCCGATTGACAAATATTGCATAATCGATGGTATCGAACGCAGCCGACAGATCTAACGTAACAAGAAAGACTGCGTTCCTGTTGTCAATAGCACAGGCAATGTCATTCCTCACCCTGAGAAGAGCCGTCTCGGTGGAATGAAAAGGTTTATAGGCTGATTGAAATGGCTCATTCAAGTTGTTATGATGAAGATGCTTAGACAACCTACTAGAAGCTGCCTTTTCAGCGACCTTAGCGACAACCTTGATATTAGATATAGGCCTATAATTCGTAAGAATATTAGGATCCATGGTCTGCTTCTTTATTATGGGTGTCAGAGAATCTGGAAACGTACCTGTGGCAAAAGATACATTGACAATGTTAGCCAAGACTGGGATGAATATGTTTGAATTGTCTTTGAGGAGCCACATTGGGATGGGATCGAGCAGACACGATTTGTTGGAGCACTTCTTGAGTATATTGGCCATTTCCTCAAGAGAAACAGGCTTCAGCTCATGAAGCTCAGTGGCATCATCACTCTCAACATTCTCAAATAAATCCATACCATCTGACTTGCTTTCAAGATTACAAACAACCTGTTGATCATTCAATATACAGGAGTCATTATCAGATTGAACAATTTGTGAGGCAGATTCTAAGTCAATATTTTGTCTGATTTTTTCCACAAAAAAATCAGCAAAACGATCTGCTAATTGAGACAGAGAACCACAACCCGGAAGTAATTTTGTGGTGTTATTAAGCAATGAGTTGAGGATACCAAACTGTTGTTTTCTATTTGCAGAAAATAGCTTGTCATGAAAATATCTACGTTTGGCAACAACTACAAGTTCTTGAACAATATCTTTCTGCAGAAGATAGCGCTCTCTGTCGGTTGGGTACCGACTCTTACGCCATTTATTCTCAAGACGTCTACGAAGACGACGAGATTCATGAATGACGTCATTGTACCACGGCATCTGGGGCCGAATAGTATAGAGTTTTGTAGTCAGCGGGCAATGTTTGTCAATGATCTCCCTTACAGATGCTTCATAGTGACCAACTAGGTCCTCTGCAATATAACAATGACGTGATAATGACACAACCATGTGTCACGTGATGTCACCTTAACGGTGCAATTTTAAAGATTCTACAGAACGAAATGGCCGATCAAGCTGAAACCTTGTATTTAAAGCGGGACTTGTTACATCAAAAAATTGAAATCACTTCATTGTGACGTCATCATCACATTTTTAAAATATATTTTTAAAGTTTAGAATTTTAAACGTTCGTTTCAAAACATCTAGAGAGGGGAAGATGCTTCAATATTGTTTTTCCGTTTTGTTGTTTTGTTTTTAAATGCGACAGTCTTTTCAAAATATCTAGAGAACGGAACATGCTGCAAACATATTTTCGAAATAGCTTGAGTGAAGCATATGTTACGATCCAAAAATCTCAGAACTCAGATCACCTAAAAACTCCAGAGAAAATTCTAGACGCAACAGAATAAATCAAACAAGCATGACCGTAACAAATAAAATACAAAGATCCGTTTGATTATCACACAAGAATCAACTAATAATCAAGTAATCATTTCTAAATGTTCTTACACAAGATTTGGATCTTAAACAATAATTAAAAAAGGTTCTTACTTCTACTTCGATAAGTCGAACTTCGGCTCTCAACAACAGCGTGCGAACTCTAATCTGTTTATGAAATTCAACGTCGCATGCATGGTGGTGATTGTAGTGTCCCTAGCCGCTTGCGCCGTCGCATAGTTGCGTCGTGCCGTCGCATAGTCGCGTCGTGCCGTCGCATAGTCGCGCCATACCGTCGCATTGTCGCGTCGTGCCATAGCATTGTCGCGTCGTGACGTCGCATAGTTTTGTGCACGTTGCATAGTGCCGTCGCATTGTCGCCCGGAAGCAGTTTTACTGTATTATGCAGTGCGTGACAAAAGAGGGCGCACTTCAAATGCTGATTAATACAGCACGACGCGACTATGCGATGGCACAACTTGACAATGCCACAGCACGACGCAACGATGCGACGGCACAGCACGACAATGCGCCGTTGAAGGCGCAAGCGGCTAGGAACACTTCAATCACCACCATACATGCGACGTTGAAATGGAAGAGATAGAAATCCATAGTCTGTTAGGCACAGACCAGTACGGATGACACTTCTAATCCGAGAAAAAAAACTCCAAAAAATGAATCAACTTCGCAAAATACTCGCGGAATACTTTCCCGTACTCCACAAACTAAATCAGCCTTTGTCTGACGTTCTCAATCCACCTCGAGTGGGGCGATAATGTTCTACAAGGTTGTTTAGATGGGTGCTTGACCATTGAGAATTTTGAACATGATCAAACACAGTTTGTATTTGATTCGATGCTCAATTGGTAGCCAAAGTAGATCTACCAAAACAGGTGATTATTGTTTACTACTACGGAAAATTAGGCCCCTAAGAAGTTCGTTTGACAGCAATAAACTGCTTAATATTGCACATTTTCCAAATGGTCCCCGATTCAATTGTACCTTTTTCCCCCGTCACAAACTAAAAGCAATGTACGTGGAAACACAGGTTTCCTTAAAATGCCTGTGCTGGGTAAATGAAAAAAATTAAATGAAAAACAAAATGTACAAAGCAAACAAAATAACAATTTTAGTAAACTGGTGTGTATGTTTGTATTGTTTCTAAATGATATTTATATATTTATGTTATTTATCATTGTTCACGTCTGAAATTATTCAGACATATTAATAATAATGACAATGTTAAAATATTGACTGGCATAAGGATAATGTTAAGGATAAAGATGAGGATAATGATAAGAATAATGACTATAATGAGGACAAGGATAAGAGTAAGGGTAAGGGTAAGGGTAAGGGTAAGGTAAAGGGTACGGGTAAGGGTAAGGGTAAGGGTAAGGGTAAGTGTAAGGGTAAGGGTAAGTGTAAAGGTAAGGGTAAGGGTAAGGGTAAGGGTAAGGGTGGGGGTAAGGGTAAGGGTAAGGGTAAGGGTAAGGGTAAGGGTAAGGGTAAGGGTAAGGGTAAGGGTAAGGGTAAGGGTAAGGGTAAGGGTAAGGGTAAGGGTAAGGGTAAGGGTAAGGGTAAGGGTAAGGGTAAGGGTAAGGGTAAGGGTAAGGGTAAGGTAGGAGAAGGAGGAGGAGGTGGAGGAGGATGAGGAAGAGGAGGAGGAAGAGGAGGAGGAGGAGGAAGAAGAGGAGGAGGAGGAAGAAGAGAAGGAGGAGGAAGAGGAGGAGGAGGAAGAGGAGGAGGAGGAGGAGCTGGAGCAGGAGCGGGAGCAGACGTTTGTGCTTGTTTTTGCCTCTGACAAAGGTCCGGTTTGGATCGAAAGCTAAGGCCATCAACCCTACTAGTTATATATATACGAGCGCTCTACCAACTGAGCTAACCAGCCCTTATTGTTGGTGGGCGGTCCTATGTGCAATACCAAATCTACTTTGCTCCGGGGGACCAGTCAGAAGCCGAACCGTGCTGCCGATAAGCCAGGGATCACTACCCCGGTTAAGATGCAAACAACCTGGTAAACGGCAGTAGCGGGGATACACAACGAATGGATACAGCTTTTTACGTGGATTTACACAGAAAAAAAGTACATGAGACACTGACTGGGAGAATATTATAAACAAATAGGGTGAGCAAAGAAAATTTGGATGATGCCGGACTCGAACCCGCGACCTCTCGAATACCGTACGAGCGCTCTACCAACTGAGCTAACCAGCCCTTATTGTTGGTGGGCGGTCCTATGTGCAATACCAAATCTACTTTGCTCGGGGGACCAGTCAGAAGCCCAATTATATGACCCGTGTGCTTAATTACCGCAACGGCCACACTTACTCCAATCCGCGAAATAAGTATAAAACAACACCAATCTCCGGCAGTATCATTCGATCAGCGAGATCTAAAACATTCAGCAGAACAATTTCCGGTAGTAATCAAATCTGCGAAATCATCCACTTAAAAACAGCACTGATCTCCGGCAGAACCATCCGCAAGATCTTAAACATTAATTAGCAAAATTGATTCCCGGTAGTAATCAAATGACAGAAGGTTTGCACATGTACTTAAAGCCAAATGGAAAATTTAAATAAACAGCTGAAATGACATAGGCCAGGTTGCATGCTAATCCAATCATTACAAACAGAATACCATAATGTTAGTAGGTCAATGGCAGAATACTTTTGAGAGCCAAGTTTGTAATTATGTTTAGATAAATCAAAATCAGCCCAAATTAAAGGTGCACACCGGCTGCGTTGGGCTATTTGGGCTACAAAATAGGCTAACATATGAATTCAAAGGTCGTTCAGGAATGGAGAAGAACGGTTCCTAAAATAAACCATCAAATTTTGCCGTTTTTGAGCATTTTTCAAAAAATGATTTATCCGAACCAAAAAAGTGGTTCGGATAAATCACGTGATCTTCGGAGTTAGTTTTACTTCCAGCCGTATAAAAGTAAATTACTGAACCAAATTTAAATCCTTTTTTTTTACAATTATTCATGAGTATTTGACAAAAAGACTTATGTATTCAGATTATTGATACAATTTGTAAATAATGATGAAAAATCGAACGTAATATTCACATTCATGCAACCGAAGCGTGTTTTACGGCGCACCAGCGTGGGAGCTAGCGGAACGTAAACCTTGGGGCATATCCCGTACAGCCGGTGCCGTGTCTCGTGGGGCCAGAGAGACAAACCCCGGGGCATGAACTCCCCAGCTTGCCGGTCGGTCTAGCCGTAAGCGTGGGAGCTTGTCGGAGGGGTAGGGAGCCAGACCTACAATGAAGTTTTTTAACGAGGGTTTTAGTCTGTACCCCTAGCTATTATCCCTTAACTATTGTAACGTTGCCTGCGCTACGCACACGAGCGACGACGATGGGGAATGTTTATCCCATACAGCTGATCTATCTACTTCTATGATAGCTGCATAATGTCCACTCCCCCCAATCGCCACAACAAAAAAACGGTGGCGGTGGCCGCGGCCGGCCAGTGAAGTCATCGCCCGAAAAACGGGAGAATGCCTTCGCTAAAGCTGCCAGGATTGGCAATCCGTTTGCAGCGAAAGCGGGAGGCTCGCTTGGCACATGACTGTTATTGGCCAAGCCAATGCGAAAAGATGATCCAAGATTAGGGACACTACCATTAGTTTTTAGACTGCAGCAGGCTGGTCACGATGAGAATATGAAGGATATGGTCTTTGCCATAATTTTGATGGACAGGTTTGTGTCATAGAACTGTATTGTGAATATGCCTGCGTATATTTTAATTCATGAAGACTCACATTTTGACAATATTTATGGTCCATCATGATTGTCTGTGATGTCCACATTATGCCAAGCTTATTCTCTCCCTTTTTACATTTGAACACGACCTGACATCACAGATTAGTCCTGGACCCAACTGGCTGGCATTCGTCCAAGTATTTTTTTACAACATAGGGCCTACTTGCGATATAATAAAGAAACGTTCTCCATTGCAAGTAAGTTCGTCCAGTTCGTCGTACACAGAATACGCTGTCTGTTTATGTCTGTTTTTTTTTATTTACACGTGAATTTGTGCTGGATGGATACGAAGTCTGGATCCTCATGCCTCGTCATTGTAATAATTCATACATAAACAGAGCACCGGTCTACTTACAACATTGTTCAACATTGGCACGTAAACTTGAAAGTTGCAACGGCTGGAAAAGCGTATAAGCTGACCTTTGACCGTGTTTTGTTTTTTTCACATTTTTCGTTAATTACGTGATATTTTGATGATTTTTTTTAAGAACAACCATTTAAAAATTATTGTCTGTCATTCCACATCACTAAATTAGGTAAACAGTAAACCGGTGTGTACCTTTAAAACGAAATTAACAATGAATACACCCGATGACTATTGAGGTGTAATAATGAAATTCTGCTATACATTGCACCTAGTCAGTCAGTCAGTTCAAGAGAGGAGAGAAAACCCCAAAAACCCAGTGGGAAAAAGAAGGGAAAGTCTCCTCCGGCACCGAATTGTAATGGCAACTAAGTAAAACTCCAAGAACCAATCCAGATGCAACATTAGCAGAATGTACTCCCGATGCAAGGGTACCAAACCACACTTTACACCCCTTAATTTATGATGGTGTTATAGTGCCACAAGTGTCTACCGTTAAAAGGTGGTACACGGGGAGGTGGCACAACTTAACACAAAGACTGCTCAAACAAAAGTGAAGGGCTTTCATCATGACAAACACCTGAACAGCTCCAAGGGTGCCTGCACAAGACAGCCCAGTAAAACCAATTGACGAGGCTCTGACCGGTGGTAATAAACTTGAGCCAACTTGAGCCAACTTCCGACCCGGTAGCGATTTACTGTCCTGTCACCGACCAACCCCGCCAGAGTGGCAATACATTTTTTGAAGCTCAAAGTATTAACACTTAAGTCGACTACGTGAAATCTTGACTATTGACTAGAAGTTGAGTGAAATGGAAAAGCCAAATTTCATCGAATGACGGTCAATCAACAGATAGATTTCATAAGCGCAACAGTCAGTAAGTAAAAACATTCGCTTTGATATAATAAAATATCACCTTTGTTTAAACTTTTTTTTCCTTCTTATGCTCAAACTTGTATGGTCCGGCTAGTGAGAGCATGTTGGAACACGAATGGAACGTAGTAGACGACGGCAACATTTCTGGACTCGTACATTCTTGTCCAATGGGTGTTATTGACGGAGTTGTTTCACAACCCAGCAACCGAACAACCCACGAACAAACAAACAACCCAACAACCAAGCAAACAACAAACAACCTTAAGTTGTCAGCATTGTAGAAAGTTGATCAGCAAGCCTCCTTGCCCTTAAGTGGCTTAGTCCTCGCTGACTTCCGCTCGCGATGTCGGTCAGTTCATCACAGTTTGAATATTATTGTAATGGCGCACAAAGTGTCATTACGTCTTGGCGATCGCCCCATATCAGGCTAGGTTCCCGTCCCTACATCGTTCTCTTCTGTCTGTATATAGGGACCGGTAGCTACTACCGATATGGCCTTTTTGATAGGCCCTCAATTGCGCAGGCGCACTAATAATCTGTCTAGTTTTAGAGATGACGTTGGCGATGCTCGTGACGTGTGCAGGTTGTTGTTGGACACTAACACACGTGTTCATCGTAATCCTTCACCAGGAAATATAGTGAACCAACCTTCAACACCAAAATTCATTCGAATTAGAAGAACATCCTAACTAGCGTAATTTCTACCTCCATCTGCAGGATGGGAGATTATGTGTCCATCACGTTTTATGTAAGCCTCATTGCATTATGATTACGTAGACATTATATGCTAATTCTAATAAGCATACACCTGTCAGAAATCTGCCAGTATGCTAATTTTCATTACCCGCCACACCAGTCAGCGTATTTTTTTTCCAGGACGAACGTGGGCAATTTACATAAATGAGCGTGCGTAAACCCCAAAATAACCTGGCACATGCGTGCTTGGACTTAAACAGTTGTGAGTTGATGGCGCTAGTCACGGATCTTAAACAATCGTGAACAAAATAAAGAAACATACAAAGCCCCCAAACAAAACGATTCTACATCATCAGGCATCAGGTACAAGATGACACCAACAAAATCGTATTTTTCCATACCAATTTCGAAAACAACCCTAAGATCACAATGAGACAGTGGAATACTTTAGGAATGGCCAATTTAGCCTTGATGATGTAACCGATGTCTACAAACTACGAAGAGGGTTGTGGTGATGATTGTGACCAACATACAATATACAGATAGTCGGGTAGACAGTGCATTACAAAATTAATAGTCACTAGAAGCGATGCCAGTCATGTCGCCCCTCGCAAGATCGCCCCCCGCATTCTCGCCCCTGACACAGTCGCCCCCGACAAAGTCGCCCCCTCAATTTCAAAGTCGCCCCTGACAATGTCGCCCCGACAATGTCGCCCCCGACAACGTCGCCCCTTTTTGTATTTTATACAGACACCACCCAGGTCAACCTGAACCCCCAATTTTACCATCTGGATACACCTTAGGCTAGCATGGTGGTATGATACGGATAAGTCTTAATGGAGACTGCAGCTGTTCCATTACTTTTACAATATTGTTGTATTTGTGATGCACCCAAACTAACCAAAATGTAATGTTGTACTGCAGTGTACCTTTTTGAGTCGTTTCCTCCTATGTTATACAAGTCTCACTGCCAAGAATATAAATAAGCTTTCCTCAAATACAGTGAAGAATTGCCAAAATAAATTGCAGTACGTTCATGACGATTGTAACAAGGGGAATCAATACAAATCGTTAACAGATCAACCACAAACAGAACGTAGAAGTCGTCACTGTTCCCACGAAGTGCAAAAAACCTCAGTTTTGACACAAACGTTCATTCCGAGATAATCACGTTTGAAGTTATACACTTTTTAAAATCGCGTTTTTTATTTATTTGTGGTCGCAAACTTTAACAAAAATGAACTTGCCGATATAACTTGAGACCTATACTTGACAACGGTATCGTTGCTTTTATAAAGTTTTTGTTAAATAAAGAGATATTAGTTTAGAAAAGTTGTTTGTACTTCTTGATAATACTAAAATTGGAGGTTGTCGTTAATGTGTGTACAAAACATTTGTGTACAGTGTAATGGACAAAGTTTTTTGCACTTCGTGAAAACACAACGCGCTGGATGCCTAACTTTTTTTCGCAGTTTGTGTGTACAATGTTAACGTACATGCAAACTTTTTTGCACTTCGTGGGAACATCACACATCGCACATTGGCACTTTGCCAAAATGGAAAACACAGGGTCATCGTTCCCTTATTGATAGCTGCCATTCATAACGTTGTACACAATTACAGCACAATCCCTGGGAATGAGAAGATTTTTGCACTTCGTAGTGACCAGTGCATTAACAGTATGAACAAAACAACTTTTGAAAATGTGTTGATTTTCGAGGTTTTTTGCACTTTGTGGGAACAGTGACGAAGTGGGTGATGAACTGAACATCGGTGTTTAGCTTACATGTTTCTTGGATAAGATACACCATAAACCAAAAGGCTCTGATGGTAAAACTGACATCAAATTGTGCTATGGAGACCGAGTCCACATGCATTGTGTTATGATGGGTACATGTACAAATGTACTGCACATGCACAACTCACAACTACATGTATTACGTCGAAGTACGCAAGTGCGAGGGTATTTGGGGTTTACTCACGCCCACTTCATGTTAATTGCCCACGTTCGTCCTGGAAAAAAAAACGCCACCGGTCACTATGTTCAAACAGAACGAAAACGATGTAGGGACCGGGAACCAGTTTAATATCCGGTCCGCGCGCGTATGTTTTATTTTTTTCCCAGGAAAGATGAGACACTTAGCATAATGGACGTGTTTTTGCCGCTTATGATCATGGCCTGCCTACTGTACGATTTATACCTATTGCTCCACGATTTATACACAGTGGCGCACGTAACAATTTGTTAAGAAGTATTTGAATGTTCATTGAGCCGGAAATCGGGATCACATTAGGCCAGCAGGCTGACAATGGAATGCCCAGCCAACTATGACAGATCTCTGAGTTGTATAGGCTCAGATTTCGTTCAAATTTTTCAAACCTTTCTCTATGGTTATAATGTGTTGAATCTTTGGGGAAAATCGTTCAAGACACAAATTGTTATATTTACAAAGGAATACTCTTTCAGTTAAACGATGCTTGAGGTGAGAAAATCTTGCTCAAATCGTGAGAAACTAACATGAGAAAATTGTCAGTGGAAGATCTTCCAGTCTGCGAGAGTCCACGTACGGGTGAAGATTAAAATACCGAGTGCTGTGCGTGATCCGTTGGTGGACTGTGCATATCATACCCGGTGATTTTACAAAGGACGTGGGGAAAGGCTGTCTCGTGCTTTGACGGAACGGAACACGCATTTCTAGTCGGAAACAACGACGAAATATTTCTTGAAATCTAAGGTAAACATTTCAAATGTATTGTTAAAAGTGGCTGCACATTATGACTCAACCTGTTACGGTTTTTGTTGTCTATTTTGGGCCTAATGTTTATCTGATAACGGACTGTTGAAAAATCATTAATTTTTCAAGGTTAAACAAATAGAAATAATGAGTGTGCAATGGACGCGTCGCACTTTCAAAATAAGTTTTTCTCGTAACAAAAATTCCCAATTTTGATAAAGCGGGTCACCTATGGAAGCTTAATGCCGCTGTAATCAAGTTTTGTACTTGAAATTATTTACAGTTGTTCTGTTCCTACGATTCAATGGAAGTCGCCGAAGCTGAAAGTTATGCTCGGCACAGAAGAAACATTTATGAACACCCCGATGGTGGTCAGGACCTCATTAAGGAGTATGATGATTTTGCTGATCGCTACAACGAGGCAAGTACATGTATATGTCATTCCAAGTCATGTAATAATAAGATTGCTTTACAGTAAGCACCAATGGCAATAGCATGTATTTGACTATATTTTTTTTGAGCTATAAATGTTCAGAATATCTGCTAAGGCTGACATATGGTACAGTAAATTCACCTTTGATTCGTCGAATCTATATACAACTCCTATGAGGTGGCGCTAATACTACGACCAAAGGTCAAGCAGCAATCATTGTGCGTAGAAGTTGACCTTAATCGACTTCAGGCAGTAAACACAGGCTCCCTTTGAAACAAGGCATGTCATTGCGAAATAGCACTGTTCAGCGGTCAAGGTTTTTTTTAGAACATCCCTGCAGAAAGTGCAAGCAACATATTTGCCATATCGATGATTGTCTGGGATAAATGCATCGTATTCGAAGCCGTCAACAAAACTGCACCAAATGCTAATTGTATTGTTTGATACTAAAAAAGACACACACAGTAGAAGAATGTATCAACTACGCAATAATGTACAAAATAGTAATTCAATTTATTCTAAAAGTTAGAAGGTGTTGTTCTAATAATAATAATAATAATAATAATAATAATAATAATAATAATAATAATAATAATCGAAATAAAGTAATGTGTTTATACATCTTTACTAAACATGTCATGTGGTTTGCATTGACTTAAAATTACACTAAATCCTTCATGTCATTTTTGTCAACTCATTGTAGTGCAAGCAATATGTTGAAGAAGAACCATGGACGGTTTCACAACATGGTCTGTTGTTTAGCAAAGCAATTTTGTCCATGATGATGCAGATCTGATTTACAAACACACAGTAAACACAAGCAAAGTAGACACTAAAATAGCTGATCTAGTAGTCGTACACTAGCCCTGGTAGGACGACAGCCTTGGTTAAGTTGCAATAGTCGTACTGACTGTGCATACAATAAGGGTCGCTTAAGGGGAGTTTACTTTCATCTGATAATGATGTTAAGGTAAACTGAACGGACTCACATGTGAGAAGTGTTAGAAACAAATCTCGACGTCATGCCTGACTGGCAGTTCTGCTGTGGTTTAAAAGGGCAAAAAAATCGTTGCTTTTGCGGTCGACCCCATTTTACGGTCGCCATTTTGTTTGAAATTACTACGTCTCTTTCTGGTGACGTCGCGGTATAATAACTCTGATCGTCCATTGGCTGACTGCAAACGAAGCTTATTGCATTATGCAAATATAGCATGCATTATGCATATAATTTCTTCAACCAAAAATGGTTGGAGAAAAAAAAACTAAAAACGAACTGTTAAAGGCGCTTCGCGGCTCCGCCGCTCTCGCTATAAGTGATTTTGTGTTAACCGGTGGTGGCGCTGTTCGTGTTGTACACTACCCGGGCAGCCGTGAGCGCCTTGACTAAAGTCTACTTTACGCCAAACTACAGCACAAAATCGTTCACTTTTGCTGTAGAATTTATGCAGTGGGCATACGCGTTTCTATCCAAGTAAGACCGTGGCATTTATTTATATGTAAGAGAAGATTTAAACATGTTTAGGGGAGCGCTATGAACAACATCGCCTGGTAAAATTCGTTCACGGAAAACGAAAAGTAAAATAAAAGAAATATTATCGCGAAAATTGGGCCAGGCATCAACTTTAAAATACTTATGACTCTACTCGCCCACGAATAAAAAACAAATGCTGGTAGGCCTGTATCTGGTAAACTACTTGGCACGATCACTGATTTTACAGGTGATCACTATCACTGTGGTCCACGAGGGTCACTCCTCTCGGGAGTCACTCACAATATTAATGCGGGATTCCTCAGGGTTCACTTTTTGGCAAGGGTTTTCAGGTTGACACTTCCTATACACACATTGTGGCATCTCTATGTCTAACATGCGAACAAAAATGTTTCCTTTCTAGCCTTTGTATTTCCCATT
Source organism: Marthasterias glacialis (assembly GCA_911728455.2). Classification (NCBI taxonomy): domain Eukaryota; kingdom Metazoa; phylum Echinodermata; class Asteroidea; order Forcipulatida; family Asteriidae; genus Marthasterias; species Marthasterias glacialis. The sequence continues at coordinate 11,263,698 of OU452233.1, read as the reverse complement.
GGTTAAATTGCCCCATCCTATGATAACTACATTTCCCTACATGCAATGCCTAAAACTTCGACCGTTGTCGATTGGTCTTAAGAAATGCTATTGTTATAAATATGTTATAAATATTCACTAATTATTATTCCCCCAAATTTTCCAACCTTTGATTTTGTCATTTGTGTTTCCAACCTGTTGTGGTTAAACAAGCCTATTTTCATTGTTCCTCTCGGCATCTTCTAATTGCTTTCTGCCTCTCTCTTTTCACTTCTTTCTACTTGACTGCTTCTGTTACTCCAGTATACTTGTAGTTCACCTTAACCCTATCAGGACCGGGCTTTTTTTGGTTGTACGGGGACCGGGGAGGGGCACATAGTGCCCCCTCCGTATTTTCCAAAGTGTTACACCGATTTTGATGAAACTTGCCACAAATGTTCATTTTATCGAGTTCTACATGATGACGTCACAAATTTTCAAAAAAATGTCACTAGAGGGCGTTTTTGACTGTGTTTTTGTCATAACTTCAGTATTTTTTGTCCGCATGTTTTGAAACTTGGCAAACTTGTACATTTTAACAAGATACATATAATGTGAACCAAATTTAGTCACTGGAGTTATCTTTAGGGGGCATAATAATTCATTAATTTATCCCATTTTCGGGAAAAACATTTTTTGCGCTTTTTCACTGAACAATCAAAATGGCCGCCGCAAAGGGCCTAAGGAGAAATAATAAGGCTTGATTGACAAATATGAACATTTTTGGGGTCTGAAAAGTAAGAAATTAGCAGGTTGAAAATGTTCCATTGTTAAAAAACTTGATATAATTTGACCCCCTAATTACAAGCTGAAAATACAAAATCCAAGATGGCCGCCAAAAATGGCCATTTTGAATTCCGAAAACCATTTCAGACTGTCACTCGACTCACCACTATCACTTTTCTTGCAAAAAATCTAAAATAAGTGAAAATTATGTCCAATTTTTTTTTAAAAAACACTAAAAAATAGTAAAATCGTGTGACCCAAGGTCAAACAAATGATTGCCATGGCAACAGCTAACCCCCGGTATCAATTATTTTTTGCCAATATAATCCCAGATATATTTTAGGAAAAGTCAGAAAATTTCGCGGTGATCAGACTAAGCGTTAAAAAGTTACGGGGAAAAACATTGTGCCCCCCGGTCTTGATAGGGTTATTCACAGTCATGTGCGCACATCTTCCTCACATGTGCTTACTTGCAACGATTTACCCAAATCGGGTTGGATTGAAAACACATGCCTAGCGCCGGTCTGGGATTCGAAACGGAGTCCATAGCAGCTGTGAAATGACAGGAAAAAACCACAAAGACAAACCGAATTCCCTTAATAATTGTTGAGTTATGTATTAATTTACTGTGTTCATTTCATTTAATCCGACAGAACATAGCTAAAAATGGCTACGTTGGTTATAAGAAGCTAGTGGACGCACTGTGTTACCACGTACCATGTAAATCACACAACATTCTAGATGTTGCATCCGGAACAGGGCTTGTTGGAAAAGAGGTAATTGTTTTCTCGAACTATTTGATAATTGAATTGTGGTGTTACTTATAACAAAGTAGATTCCATCAAAAAATTACAAAGTCGCATTGTTTTTCGAGTTTAGCATCAGTCGTTTTTATTATAACTTGCTACCCGTTTATAACACTAAATGTTAGGTCTGCCCCCAGCATCCCAATAACAAGCAAAACAAAGCCTGTATCCCATTGTGTGATTTCGGTTGCAGCCCTTATATCAATCATTAGTAATACCCGGTGACGACGCTGGGTTCAACCCTTTCGTGGACTCATCCTGTGACCAGCCGGCGGGTTATCAGAAGGTTACTGCCGATTGGTCTGAAACCCAATCTGGATAACGGCAGTAGCGGGTAGTGCACAATAGAACACAATGTCATAGGGTGGGGGGGGGGGGGGGGGGACACAATCAAACAAACAAACAAACAAACAAAACAATTGGTCCATTGGTCCCAATTACAGCTGAAATTTGATCCCCAAACGTTAGTTCTAAAGTAGGGTAAACTGCTTCAAAATTTACTTGCGAATCTGTGCAATTTGTTAAAAAAAAATGAGTTTGGTGTTTTGAGTAAGTTTTGACCAGGGGCGGGGGGAGTTTTTTTTTAGGTGTTCGGCCAGCAGCCGAAAACCTATTGTTATTGTTTTGTTTTTTAGGTGTTCGACCAGCGGCCGAAAACCTATTGTTATTGTTCTGGTTTTTTTTTAGGTGTTTGGCCAGCAGCCGAAAACCTATTGTTATTGTTCTGTTTTTTTAGGTGTTCGGCCAACAGCCGAACAACTATTGTTACTGTTAAGTTTTTTAGGTGTTCGGCCAACAGCCGAACAACTATTGTTACTGTTAAGTTTTTTTTCCCTGCGCATTCTTCCTTCTGTACGGAAGCGTAGTTAGGACATACCGAAAAAAAAATCGGGCTACACTATTCCGCCCGGGCGGATTACTATTTCGCCCGGGCGGATTACTATTTCGCCCGGGAGGATTACTATAGCAATCCGCCCGGGCGGAATAGTAATCCGCCCAGGCGGAATAGTAATCCGCCCGGGCGGAATAGTAATTCGCCCGGGCGGAATAGTAATCCGTCCAGGCGGAATAGTAATCCGCCCGGGCGGAATAGTAATTCGCCCGGGCGGAATAGTAATCCGCCCGGGCGGACTAGTATTTCGCCTGGGCGGAATAGTAATCCGCCCGGGCGGAATAGTGGAGCATGATTTTTTTTTCAGTATGTCCTAACTACGCTTCCGTAGATATTAGTGAGTGGATGATACCGAAACTTTTTTGGAATGATGACGTCATTGATGACGTCATCAGGTTAAATAAACGTGAAATAATGCAAAAAATTATTAACTCAAGAACGGCAAATGCTAAATTCAAAATCTTTGGTGCATATCAAAGGTCTTGTAATGTGGGACAAATTGTATGCACACCGTGACCCCATTTGACCTTTACTTCCGGTCAAAACCGGAAGTTTAAGTTAAAATTCATGTTATTTCGGGCTCTAGAGCCTAAGTGAAGGAAGATATGAACAAACTTTTAATGCATAATATTTTCATTAGCTCAAGAGCATTCTAGAAATGTGATATATGACGTCATAGCTACGTCACAACGAAATTGATACACGAGGTCGAAATTTTTTTTTATTTTGCTATCTCAAAAAATAGAGCATGTACGGACTTGAAACTTACTATGTACTTAGACCACAGCGTGTACATGACAAAGAACAAAATTTGGAATGATGACGTCATCGATGACGTCATCGATGACGTCATTATATTAAATTGAAGTTTTATATTAAAATACTCATATCTCCAGAATCAGATATGCTACATACATGATCTTTACACCATATGAAAGGTCATGAAGTATTAAACAAATCTTACACAGGGTGTGATCCTATTTGACCTTTACTTCCGGTCGAAACCGGAAGTAGTAGTTTGTTTTATAAAAAATCGTATCTGAATAATGTTATTTTGTGTATTTATACAATAACTTAATTTTAAGGCCCTTCGACGATTCTACAAATGTTTACAATGTGTAAACTCATTTGACCTTCATTTCCGGTCGAAACCGGAAGTATAAATTTGTACAAAAAGGTATCTTATTAATGACACATGGTACATTAATAATCGTTACATCAATTTAAAGCTCTCTGACAATTCTAGATACCATGCAAAAGGTGTGACCCCATTTGACCTTTAGTTCCTGTCAAACCGGAAGTTGAAGTTTCATATGACAAACCTTCATGCATAAAGATAAAAAAAGTACAAATAAATATTTTACCCGTCAGCATAGCACAAATAGACAAAAAACTTGCACACAATATTGACTTTAAAATTTTCAATTACGTAATTGAGCCGAACACCGTGAGTTTGTTCACAAACTCTAAATTTCTAGTTTTTCTGCGCATTCTTCCTTTTGAACCTTGTCCGCAAACGTTCTCAAGAAGTAAAGCTTGTATAAACTTGAAACTTACCATGTACAAAGATATTAGTGAGTGGATGATACCAAAACTTTTTTGGAATGATGACGTCATTGATGACGTCATCAGGTTAAATAAACGTTAAAAAATTAAGAAATTTAATAACTCAAGAACGGCAACTGCTACATGCTTACCATGTACAAAGATATTAGTGAGTGGATGATACCGAAACTTTTTTGGAATGATGACGTCATTGATGACGTCATCAGGTTAAATAAACGTTAAAAAATTAAGAAATTTAATAACTCAAGAACGGCAAATGCTACATGCTTACCATGTACAAAGATATTAGTGAGTGGATGATACCGAAACTTTTTTGGAATGATGACGTCATTGATGACGTCATCAGGTTAAATAAACGTTAAAAAATTAAGAAATTTAATAACTCAAGAACGGCAAATGCTACATTCAAAATCTTTGGTGCATATCAAAGGTCTTGTGATGTTGGACAAATTGTATGCACACCGTGACCCCATTTGACCTTTACTTCCGGTCAAAACCGGAAGTTAAAGTTAAAATTCATGTTTTTTCGGGCTCTAGAGCCTAAGTGAAAGAAGATATCAACAAACTTTGAATCTATAATATTTTTGTTAGCTCACGAGCATTCTAGAAATATGATTCATGACGTCATAGCTACGTCACAACGAAATTGATACACGAGGTCGAAAAAAAAATATTTTGCTATCTCAAAAAATAAGCATGTACGGACTTGAAACTTACTATATACCTAGACCACAGTGTGTATATGACAAAGCAAAATTTTTGGAGTGATGACGTCATCGATGACGTCATTACATTAAATTGAAGTTTTATACTAAAATAATCATATCTTAAGAATAATACATGCTACATACATGATCTTTACACCATATGAAAGGTCTTGAAGTATTAAAAATATCTTACACAGAGTGTGACCCCATTTGAACTTTACTTCCGGTCGAAACCGGAAGTAGTATTTTTTATATAAAAAATTCATATCTGAATATCGTTAATTTGTACATTAATATAATAACCTGATTTTAAGGCCGTTCTGCGATTCTACAAATTTCGTACAATGTGTAACCACATTTGACCTTCACTTCCGGTCGAAACCGGAAGTTGAAGTTTGTATATACAAAAATATGTATCTTTTTAATGAAACGTGGTAAATTAATAATCATGACATCAATTTAAAGCTCTCGGGAAATTCTAGATATCGTGTACAAAGTGTACAAAGTTTCATATGACAAACCTTCATTTATAAAGATCAACGAAAGGTACAAATAAAAAGCACAAGAGACAAAAACTTGCACACAATATTGACCTTTAAATTTTCAATTACGCGATCTCTTTAATACAAGCCGAACACCGTGAGTTTGTCCACAAACTCTAAATTTCTAGTTTTTGTTCGTTATTTTAGGTGTTCGGCCATCAGCCGAACAACTATTGTTACTGTTAAGTTTTTTTTCCTGCGCATTCTTCCCCATGAACCTTGTCCACAAATTTTCTCAAAAAGTAAAGCTTGCATGAACTTGAAACTTACCATGTACAAAGATATTAGTGGGTAGATGATACCGAAACTTTTTTGAAATGATGACGTCATTGATGACGTCATTAGGTATAATAAACGTTAAATAATTCAAAATTTATTAACTGAAGAACCACAAACACTACATTCAAAATCATTGGTGCATATCAAAGGTCTTGAAATGTTGGACAAATTTTATGCACACCGTGACCCCATTTGACCTTTACTTGGAAGTTAAAGTTAAAATTCATCTTATTTCGGGCTCTAGAGCCTAAGTGAATGAGACATTCGGTAGTGGATACCAACACAGTTGGTCTACCTCAGGGCTCTGTATTTGGACCCATTGGTTATACTATATACACGTTACCTGTCCCAGATATTGCTAGACATCATAAGGTTTCATATCACACTTATGCAGATGATACACAGTTGTATGTTTCATTTGACCCTAAGCAACCAAATAGCCTAGATACAGCAGTGCAAACCCTTTCAGCATGTGTTATGGATATAAGTAATTGGATGGGAAAAAAACAAACTTAAACTTAATGAGCAAAAGACAGAATTTTTGGTAATTGGCTCTAAACACAACTTGCGCAACATGAATAATGTCATTTTTACATTTGGAACCACTCAGATTGCACCATCAGCATCAGTCAAGAACCTTGGTGTATATTTTGATTGCAATATGTCTATGTCTAACCAAATAGACCAGCTTTGCAAGTCTGTTCGATTTCAGTTAAAAAATGTGTCACAGATAAGGAAGTATGTATCTGAAGAGGCATGTCATCATGTGATTCGCAGCCATGTTCTTTCCCGGTTAGACTATTGTAACGGGCTGCTTACTGAAGTCCCACAGGTGCATATTAAGAGACTTCAAAGTTTGCAGAACTGGGCTGCTCGCGTTATCTTTAGGTTAGATCGCCGTCGTGATGCCATGCCTCTTCTAAGATCGCTTCATTGGTTACCAATAAAACAGAGGATTGCATTCAAGATTCTTTTATTCGTTTACAAATTCGTTCACAATCAGGCACCAGTATATTTTAATGAATGTCTTGAGTTGTATCGACCTTTGCGTACAAATCTTCGCTCCAATGCAGATCCATTTCGCCTTACTTTTCCTATGACTCGTAGTAAGGCGGGAGATCGTACATTCACTGTAATAGCAGCTAAGGAGTGGAATGAACTTCCCTCTTATATTAAATCTGCTCCATCAGTGGATGTGTTTAAGAAGGTTCTCAAAACATACCTCTTTCCTAAGTGATTTGTTTGATTGTATAATGTATAATGTATAATGTTTAATATATTGCTCTTTCTATTGTAAGCGCTGTGATATGGTTTTACTATGAATAGCGTACCTAAATGCATAATAATAATAATAATAATAATAATATGGACAAACTTTTAATGCATATTTTCTTTAGCTCACGAGCATTCTATAAATGTGATAGATGACGTCATAGCTACGTCACAACGAAATTGATAACGAGGTAAACAAAAAATTTGCTATCTCAAAAAATAAAGCATGTACGGACTTGAAACTTACTATATACCTAGACCACCGTGTGTACATGACAAAGCAACATTTTTGGAATGATGACGTCATCGATGACGTCATTACATTAAATTGAAGTTTTATACTAAAATAACCATATCTTAAGAATAATACTTGTTACATACATGATCTTTACACCATATGAAAGGTCTTGAAGTACTAAAATCTTACACAGGGTATAACCCCATTTGACCTTCACTTCCGGTCGAAACCGGAAGTAGTAGTTTTGTTATAAAAAATCGTTTCTGAATAATGTAAATTTGTGTTTTAATATAATAACTTACTTTTAAAGCCCTTCGACTTTCTACAAATGTTTTCAAAGTGTGAACTCATTTGATCTTCATTTCCGGTCGAAACCGGAAGTATAAGTTTGTACAACAAAAATATGTATTTAGTAATGAAACATGGTACATTAATAATCGTTACATCAATTTAAAGCTCTCTGACAATTCTTGATACCATGCACAAGGTGTGACCCCATTCAAACCGGACTTTTAACGCAAATCGATTGTCCATGTGCGTTCAAGCGTGTCCCACATTGCTCAAGAAAATCCAATGCCATTATACATGTACACGTCCTTGTGTGTGCGTGGCTGTGTAACATCAATGCCCCATTGCTCTAACATTAACCGCGCGTTGTCTTTTTTTTCAAGGTGCACACTCCACGCTTTGTTAGTCTTTAATACAGGGCTTATTTAAACCTTTAAAAATCAACAAAAAATCAACCGTTTGAGATATGAACTTAATTCTTTCGACAAATGTCAATGTTAGGGAGGGTATTTCTTTGTGGCACATTAAGTGACCCCTGTGACATTTACTTCCGGTCAAACCGGAAGTAGCTCTTTATTTTAAACTGGTAAGAGCTAGGAACATGATTCTTTCACCAAATACCAAGGTTAGGAAATTCATTCTCTGTTGCACATTGGGTGACCTGTATGACCTCTACTTCCGGTCAAACCGGAAGTAGCTCCTCATGTAAAAGTTGTTAGAGTTAGGAACATGGTTGTTTCGAGAAATATCAAGGTTAGGGAAGGTCTTCATTTGTGAAACATTAAGTGACCTTTGTGACATCTAATTCCGGTCAAACCGGAAGTAGCTCTTTATTTAAAAATGGTGAGCGCTAGGAACATGATTCTTTCACCACATACCAAGGTTTGGGAGGGTCCTTCTCTGTTGCACAATGGGTAACCTTTGTGACCTCTACTTAAGATCAAACCGGAAGTAGCTCCACATTTATACATGGTAAGAGCTGGGAACATGATTCTTTCACCAAATACCAAGGTTAGGGAAGGTCCTTCTTTGTTACACATTGCATGACCTCTCTGAACTTCAATTCCGGTCAAACCAGAAGTACCTGATTTAAAAGTGGTTAGAAGTTCCTGTCCAAACCGGATGTTCAAATTAAATATTATATTATAAAGCTCAGTTTAACGTATGTTTTTCTTCATATTTCCTTATATTTAAGTTGGGTTAACTTAATTTCATTTAACTTTTTACACATCAAATAATTTTTAATACATCACACTCCGAGCACCTAGTTTTTGTGATGCAACAAAAACTCATTTCTAGTTTTATTTATTATATTTATTTAAAATCTATGGACATGTATTTACAATTTAAAATGCCCAGGTCAAGGAATGTTTTACCAACTGAGCTAACCATCACTTATGTTGGTGTACGATTCATTTATTGGATTTGCCGAGTTGTTAATCACAAGTGTGAAATTTGTTGCAAAAGACCTTATTTCTTGACGTTTTGATCCAACAGTTAAAGGAGCGAGGCTACACATGCATCGATGCTTTGGATCCATCTCAGATGTCGCTTGACTTAAGTCGAGACCTTCACGCATACACTGATTATATATGTGACACGCTGGCAGCTGATCATCAGATCAAGGTCCCGAACGGTTAGTTTAAGTTGTTGCTTGCCTGCAATATGAACAGCAATGATGTGATTTTTGGCATATTTGTTTCTGCCTGCCCGCCTGCCTGCCTGGATGGCTAGGTCAGAAAATTTTAAATCAGACAATTTGTATATAAGTACAAATAAAGTGTCTGAGTATTTGTTTTGTGGCACAAGAAATCCAATATACCCATTATGTTTAGATTTATGAACACATAAGTATCTAAGACTATAGATTGCGTCAAAATGGCTGCCTTTTCCAATCGGAGACTTTTGAGGCACTTTAGGTTGCAGATGACTTACCAGGTAAATCCGATGTTATGATGGAAATTGAAAATGGTGGCAATTTTGACACCATTTTTGTTTAACCCTATCAGGACTGGGGGCACAATGTGCCCCCTCTACACATTTTTTACAGTAACTTTTTAAAGCTTAGTCCGATCACCACAAAACTTTCTGATTTTTAACATTTACTGGTTAAAATATTGTCTCTAATAGATTCATTGTGCCACAAAACATGTTTTGACACTTTCTTTGCTTTTTCATTTGTCTGAATGCAAAGTTATAACAAAATGAAAAAAACAACCATTTTGGACGCCGTCTTGATTTTAAATACTCATGAGTTTTAAATTTCAAAATAATCATTCCTTGTGCTACAAACCAAATATTTGTATTACAACATGTCTGGTTGCAAAGTTGTGACAGGATTCGAAAATGGCGGACATTTTGGACGCCATCTTGGATTTGGAATTTGGAATTTGTGGCGTGTCGTGGCCGAGCGGATAAAAAGCACCGGACTCAAGCTCTGGTGTCTCTGATCAGCAGAGTGTGGGTTCGAGTCCCGGTCGTGACACTTGTGTCCTTAAGCGAGACACTTAACCATTATTGCTTCGCCCTTCGGATGGGACGTAAAGCCGTTGGTCCCGTGTGTTGTGCAATGCACGTAAAAGAACCCAGTGACACTTATCGCAAAGAGAAGGGGTTCGCCCCGGTGTTCCTGGTTTGATCGGCTGCAGATTGCGCCACAGCACCTTGTGAACCATTACATGGTGCTATGTAAAGAAACAGGTCTCATACTTCAAAAACGTAACTCATTATACCTCGCAGGAAAAATATTGCGCGCTCTGTGATAAAGCGCTATATAAAAACTATAATAATTATATAATATATATATAAATATAAAAGTAAAGGGCTTCAGGGGCATTTTCGGGGACATTCCTATTTCCAGGTTATAGCAAATACTCGAAATACTCTCGGCCTATATACCTGTCCCTTCCCCGTCCCCCTTACAGGGATTATGACCGCAAGTGTATAATCGAACTGGATATTGATCCCTTATCTTGCAAATCGTGTTCGTGTTTACTCTAAATTAATGTTTAAAATTGTTTTATCTAAACAGATCGTTATGATGCCGTTGTGATAGCTGGGGCATTTGGGGTGCCGGGTCACGTCGACGAGTCTTGCTTTCCAGAAATCATCCGAATTATCAAACCAGGTAATCAGAAACTTCATTTGCAGAACTAAGAACCGTTGATCTCACAAACCTTTTTTGTTGTTTCTTCTGTTGTTGTTGTTGTTGTTGTCGTCGTCGTCGTCGTCGTCGTCGTCGTTGTTGTTGTCGTAGTAGTTGTTGTTGTTATTATTAATATTTTTTTGAGAGGGCGGTGGTCTTTGGTCTTTTTTATAATGTTTGTTTGTTTATTTAACCTAAAGGTGGATACTTGTTGTTCACAATTGGTGACAAAGTACTACGGGAATACAAATGGGACAACAAGTTGGAGAGCGCAATTGATGCTGTGACCAAGACGGGATTATGGGAACTAGTGGAGATACGCGTTGAGAAATACTACATTGCTTTCAACGAGAATGCAAAGATACCTGTTCTTAAAATTCGTAAAAACTAAAATGAACTTTTTGTTAATGCTTTTGAAAGACAAGGTTACAATGGAATCATCGTTTGCAATGAAATAATCACACTTGTTTGGTATCTTTTGTTTTGGTAGCTGCTGCAGTAGAGTGACATTTATGGGCGGTGCTTTAAGGTGAAAAATTAATCAATTACTTTATGTTATTTTCTTAATTTAAGTAACAATTGGGCATTAATTGTGAGTTTTTTAACTCGTTAAAATGTAACAAAAATGTTAATCCGATTACAATCCCTTTTAGATTAAGGGTATGTGGATTTAAAACGATATTAACAACTTCTTTTCCGATTCCCTTTAGAATGTTTTCAAAGTAAAACTAATTAATGGTAAAACCAATCTGAATGTTCATTTATTTTGTTTGCTTTTTCATTCGTTTACCTCACTTTAAGAAGTGGGGTGAGAGCTGTTTTACGTACTCGTCCACCCTGGGTGGTTCCACCCTCTGCAGTGCTTGACACTTTTTGTCTTCCAACTGGCTCATCCAAATTCATCATTTCAGGAGACTTCAATTGTCGCCATGAAACATGGGGCTATCCAAACTCAAACATGAATGATGAAAACCTTGCCGACTGGTGTTTGCTCAAAAACCTCTACAGCTTGTTCAATTCAAAGCAACCAGCATCCTTCCTCTCTGGTGGATGGAACACGGGTACCAACCCTGATATTACCATCTGTTGGAAAATCAAATATTCCGAAAGGGGTTAGCTGGGGTGTCAGTGTCTATTACAGCATTGTGCCCTCAGGGTGTGGTCGACCCTGCCCCTTTGCGAGCCTTGGATGCAGCTGGCCCGGCTGTTAGTACCCGACCAGGGCCCCTAACCAGGGTAACGGGTGCAGGTGGTCTCGCACCTGGCAACGGATGATTAGTCTTGTTACTCACAACGGTGAAATGGGCGGAAGAGAATTACAATCCCAACGGCTAACGCTACACAAGGTTGCCGGACTGCATCCTTGGCGAAACTTCTCTTTGAGGCACATTGTAGACAGTCCATCCTGACAAGTGGCATCCTTTGAAACTGTGGAAGGCTTTGTTCCTGGTCCGGTGGAGATTCTCACTTCCCACACCCCAAACTTTCCTTTCCACAATATATGCAGACACCTAACGAGAAGACATGCGTTGTTCTACTACCCAATAAAAACCATAGAAAGAGAACGACCAAGAAAGGAAATATTAGCATCACCTTCCTGCTTTCAAACATCTGTAAGCTGGTAGTTGCTGACCGTGTAAATGCTGTTAGCAACATTGATCATCTTCGGCACTTAACTGAAGTTCATAAACCATCATTCCTTGTGGTTGTGGAGTCGCATATAGAAGACTCCATCTCCAGCAGTGATATCAGTATCACTGGCTCCCAGACACCCATCAGGAGAGATAGAAACATCTTCGTTGGGGGCATTGTTGTCTGGCCCTGGATGGGTCTTGATGTATCTCGCCTAACGGAGCATGAACCTGCTGATGAGGAAGTTATGTGGCTCACTACAACAACACAACGTGGCAAATTTCTAATGGGCATTGTGTACCGCCCTGGCTCATTGCCTAGCTCCGATGATGGCATGATCCAGTATCTTGATGCCAATCTTGATTCAATTCAACTACAACACAAAATATCCACATCTGTTATTTTGGGCGACTTTAATGTTCATCACCAAACACGATTGTCCTCAAAATCTCCAACAGACAAGGTTGGAAGAACCACCGAGCAATTTGCCAATGTGCATGGCCTTGTTCAACTTATTCAAGAACTAACTCGTGGGGACAACATCCTCTACTTAGTCCTGACCGATACGGAGGAAAGTCAGTGCTGATATTGCTCTGTCATTGCACCTATCGGCACAACCGATCATAATACTGTACTTTCATCAATTCCTGTCTTCATTTGGCAAGAAAATCCATCGCCACGAACAGTCTGGCAATATCACAAAGCTGACTGGGGGACACTTCGACATGACCTAAAGACTGCTGATTGGAGCTCTGCTCTAGATAGAAGATACAGAGAAGGCTTGCTCAAATGTCACCGAGATAAGTCATCGAGCAATAGATAGACGAATCCCTAACACTAAAACTACACGTCAATCCAAAGATTCTGCTTGGTTCACAGATGAATGCCGAAAAGTCATCACTCAAAAGGAGAAGTCATTCAAGCTATGGAGACGAGATCACACCAATGTCACAAAGCATGTTGATTTTACCAAGCACAGGCGTCTGAAAACAAACCATTAGGCGAGCCAAGCCTACTCATTTTAAGTTGATGAGGACAGACTAGTGGAACTCAGAACTCCTTGCATATGCCGATGACACTACACCATTCACATCCAATAAGAACTCACCTCCTGAAACAAGATCCAGCATGAGACTAGCAGCTGCATGCTAAGCAACTACAAGACGACTTTGAACAGATTAACAACTGGGGTCAGACTTGGAAAGTTGAATTTGAGCCTACCAACAGTCAGTGTCTCACTGTATCTAATATGAAGGACATCCAAAATCATCCACCCATAATGTTCCAAGGCCAGGTTGTAAGTGATGAGTCAGAGATGAAACTACTTCGGGTTACTTTCTCTCGCAAACTCAAATGGAAGATACATCTTAAGAATATCACCCGCGCTGCTGGGCAGTGTACTTCAATGCTGCGGAGATTAAGTCCAGTCTTCAGCAAGGCAGGTCGTGTTACCATCTACAAGACTTTTATCAGAAGCAAGTTGGAGTATGCACCTCTAGCCTGGATGGGAGTAAGCACAATTCAGCGCACTAAACTCTATATATCTTGATATTGTAATGGACTGCAGAACTGATTGATTTTCTGACCTAATTTTCAATCCATAAATAGTCTAGTTTTTCTCAAGACAATGCCAAAGTTTGTGCCCCACCTAGAGATTCACACATGTCATGCACAGTTTACAGATTGCACAATCAACAAAGCTCACTTAACTCATAGAATGAGGTATTCCAGGTAAAACAGATGTACTCGCTACAATGAATGTGTAAAACACATTGAGATTGACACCAAAAGTCTATTATAGTGTTAAAAACAAACAAACGAGGAGCATTCAAGACTAAAAAAAAACCATACTGCAGCACTGAACTCTTATAATCGCACAGGTACAATACCTATCCTGTAATGACAAGGCTCTGATCGAGCAGTTTCGTCAGTGATCCTCTTGAATCTGCCTGAGCTGTTTATTGACAATGACTGCTCCATGTTCCAACAATGTTAAGACAACCCTCTGTTGTGGTAGCCTCTCGTGACATGCTCGGGTTAGGTTGAGGGTTAGGTTAAGTGTTCGGAAAATGCAATAGAGGTGTTGCAACTGTGTCGGATATATTGATATATCTTTAATTAATATGTAAGTGAAAGCGAAATCTGTCCGTTCTTCCCGAACCATAAGTTTATTTTAGAATGTATCATAAAAATTTTAAAAAAAAAAATAAAAAAAAACTAGAAATGAGTTTTTGTGGCATCACAAAAACTAGGTGTTCGGAGTGTGATGTATAAAAAAATATTTTATGTGTTAAAAGTTAAATGAAATTAAAAGTTAATCCAACTTATATTTAAGAAAATATAAAGAAAAACATACGTTAAATTGAGGTTTATAATACAATATTTAATTTGAATATCCGGTTTGGACAGGAATTTCTAACCACTTTTAAATGAGGAGGTACTTCCGGTTTGACTGGAAGTAGAGTTTAGAGAGGTCACGCAATGTGTGACAAAGAAGGACCTTCCCTAACCTTGATATTTGGTGAAAGAATCATGTTCCTAGCTCTTACCATGCATAAATGAGGAGCTACTTCCGGTTTGATCTTAAGTAGAGGTCACAGAGGTCACCCAATGTGCAACAGAGAAGGACCCTCCCTAACCTTAGTATGTGGTGAAAGAATCATGTTCCTAGCTCTCACCATTTTTAAATAAAGAGCTACTTCCGGTTTGACCGGAAGTAGATGTCCTAAAGGTCACTTAACGTTTCACAAATGAAGACCTTCCCTAACCTTGATATTTATCGAAATAATCATGTTCCTAACTCTAACCACTTTTACATGAGGAGATACTTCCGGTTTGACCGGAAGTAGAGGTCATAGAGGTCACCCAATGTGCAACAGAGAATGACCTTTCCTAACCTTGGTATTTTGTGAAAAAATCATGTTCCTAGCTCTTAGCAATTTTATATAAAAAGCTACTTCCGGTTTGACCGGAAGTAGATGTCACAGAGGTCACTTATTGAGTCATAAAGAAAGACCCTCCCTTACCTTGACATTTGTCGAAAAAATTATGTTCATACCTCAAACGGTTGATTTTTTGTTGATTTTTAAATGTTTAAATAAGCCCTGTATTAAAGACTAACAAAGCGTGGAGTATGCACCTTGAGAAGAGACTAAGAACAACGTGTGGTTAATGTGCATAGCAATGGGGCATCGATGTCACACAGCCAGGCACACAAACACACGTGTACATGTATAATGGCATTGGATTTTGTACAGCAATGTTGGACACGCTTGAACGCACACGGACAATCGATTTGCGTTAAACGTCCGGTTTGAACCGGACGTAAAGGTCAAAATGGTGTCACTCCAATGCAAAAGTTTGAGAAGACTCAATTCTCTACAATCTGATGCAAGATTTGTGATCATGTGATAAGTACTTCTTAAAATATGAATTTTTGAAATTTTTAAAAATTTTCAACTTCCGGTTTGAACCGGAAGACAAGGTCAAATTGGGGTCATGTCTGTGGAGCGTTTACGCAGTTTTGAATGACCTTTCCGATGATGTATAGATTGTAAAAATCCATTGTGTACTTCAGGAGTTATGATTTTTTGAAATAATAAACTTTGATTTAATGTAATTCGACACCCGATGACGTCATCATGACGTCACTCAAACGGTTTCCTGTCCTAGTGAAGTTCTAACTGTGTGTGAAGTTTGAAGATTGTGTGACTTTAAGAAGTGTGCATTTGTTAGCGGACAACGTTCGGTGAGAAGAAGAAGCAGAAGTATTAAAAAAAAAAAAAAAAAACCGAACAAAACTAGACTTGCATTTAAGTTTTTGTGTCATCACAAAAACAAGGTGTTCGGGATATGGTTATAAAGTTAAATGAACTGAAACATCTAAATATTAACAAACAACCGTGACATTTTGCTTTATTATATAAATTTAATTTTAGCCTGTGGTTTCGATAGGAAGCTAGGCCAAATCAGGTCTCATATTAGTATGACTTTGTGAAGTACCTAAAGCTCTTTTATATGGCGTATAGACTTTGAAAATGGCTTACGTACTTTCAGAGATGTGCAACAGAGAAGGACCTTCCTTAACCATGGTATTTGGTGAGAGAATCATATTCCTAGCTCTTACCATTTTTAAATGAGGACCTAATTCCTGTTTGACCGGAAGTTGAGGTCACAGAGGTCAAGCAATGTGCAGCTCAGAAGGACCTTCCCCAATGATGGTAATTGGTGAAAGAATACTGTCCGTAACTCTTACCATTTTTAAATGAGCTACTTCCGGTTTGACCGGAAGTAGAGGTCACAGAGGTCATTCAATGTGTAACACAGGAGGACCTTGTCTAACCTTGGGATTTGGTGGAAGAATCATGGTCCTAGCTCTTACAATTTTTAAATTAAGAGCTATTTCTGGTTTGACCGGAAGTAGAGGTCACAGAGGTCACGCAATGTGCAACAGAGGTCTTTTCCTAACATTGGTATTTGGTGAAATAATGATGTTCCTACCTATAACCACTTTTAAACGAGATGGTACTTCCGGTTTGACCGGAAGTAAGTCACAGACAACACTTAATGTGTCACAAAGAAAGATCTTCCCTAACCCGACATCCCAAAAATAATATATTTGCAAATGAAGCTTTATTTTTTTGTGTAAAATGCAACTGAACTTTTATTTGAAACATCTGTATAAGTAAATGAATGTTATGCAATAAGTTAGTGATAAACTAAAACTTTGATAAAACATAGAAATATAGAAACCTTGTGAAATCTTATAAACACAGAAGAACCATAACTGCAAACAAACATTTATAGGCACAAGACTTGTTATTACACTTGGTGTAAGAGTGTATCTTTTACGAAAACCAAAGTTACAAAAATACCAAGTATATCTATATACATGTCCTATTGAATGTCCAGACCAGGAGTGTAGAAAATGCATTATGAGCAAAGGAGTTGCGCCTAACCTTATGCCGAGTGTTTAGTTAATTTCCAACTGGGGGGGGGGGGGCGCATTGCTCCTCGGTAAGTTAGTACTATATGCACATTGTATAGTGATTAGCCAATTGTACCAGATTGTCAAGGGACTGAAATTAGAGGAAAGTGAAACATTTGTCATAAAATACAAGTGTGTACAGTTATGAAAAGAAGTAAGTTTTAACTATACTAAAAAACACATAACAATGATGGTTAACTTGATAAAAAAGGAAATAAGCTGACAATCTTTGGCAATTAGTCACAAACTGATACATATTTTGTTATGATGGTTGGGTTTGGTTATAGTTTGAGTTTTGTCAACAAAACTGTAATTGTCACCGTGATTGAATGAAAAGTGTCGTATTACTTTAGAAAAATGTTAAAATTGTTAATGGCCCAATACAAAAAGTGCACAAACATTAGTTTGAAAGGGGACCATTCGAAATTTTGACATGTCATAGCCTGACATGACATGTCATAGCCTGGCCTGACATGTCATAGTCCAACATTCTTTTTTGTGATAGTGTGACATTGAGCTGGTGGGATGAGCTGAGCTGCTATTGGACTGTTGAGTACAGAGAAGTTACTCAACGGCCTAGTGAGCTGTTGGAGTATCATGAGTTGCCGGAGTATTGAGTTGTATAATTAACGATAATATAGGAATATCGATACGGCTAACCTACCAAAAATAGTATCCACCTTGTCTATGACAAATACCTTATGAATTGCTACTATCAACAGTTGGCATAATGCTGTAGAAGTTCTGTTCATTTGTAGGGCATCTTAGTTCTGTTTGACTAGTTAAAATTAATTAATTATGGTTCTAAGGTAGACTTGTGTTTCGACACAGGTCACAACGTGACAATGCCCGTGATTTTATACAGGTCGCACAAGTGACAGTCAAATACATAACACACATGTAACGTATGTGACCCCCATATTTTTAGGTTCTGTTCAGAATTTTTATCAAACCAATTTGTAACAATACATGAGGGACTATTAAAGTACTTTTTACAACATAAAGTGTGAATATTTTTTAAATGAGAGTTTTATGTTGTCTTTATTATATGTGTGATTGGTATTTTGCAACTAAGCAAATAGGAGGCTGAAGACATCTTTACTTTTTGTATGTTATTTTGTTGAAAAAGAAGTTAAAAACATGCACAATGATGACATGTGTAGTTGGTCTCTTATATACAAAATGAAAAATAAAAACCACAAAAATATAATAATGCTCAGGCTCGTTTTTATGAAACAGCACATTGTTTTTTCTTGAAGGAATACTGGTTACCAAGCATCATTTTGAGGTTTTGACCATATAATTTGCATAAACAAAAATGGCTGGCATTGTTCTATTTGTCATTAAATTCTGTTCTATAAGTCTCATATTCTATTTGTTGGCAAGTCACCCTACACAAGGCATGAGGGTCAGTCATGGTTAGGGCTACACGAAACAGGGTTACACTTTAAGTTTTTAAAGTCTATAAGAATTAGGCTTGGGTTTCAATTGTGAGCAAGAGTAAAAACAGTGGCAATACTAATGTTTGTGATACTAAGGATTCTATAAAAGCATTGATTTATTTGTAAATTGGTTTAGTCACAATGTTGAATATCAAAGCGGTTATCATATCATATTACATACATTTTTGCATGTGAAACTGGAAACTAGTGGCAAGGCCTTCTTTTAAGAGATGTCTGCTGGCCTATCTTTTTACTATGAGCTTGAAACATCATGTGGAGTTGTTAACTGATCTCTTTGTAGTGTTGACAAAAATTATATGTATTATAGAAAAGGTGACAATTTTGAAATTAAAAGGAGTTACGCAAAGTAAATTTCTGAATTGGTTTAAATGCCAACTTTGGTATCACAAACATCACCATTGCCCTTATTTTTAATGTTCTATGGTGCCCACAATTGAGACGGAAGCAGCGTGTATGTACTGTAAAGGGGTTAACTCCGTTTCAGCTGCCAGAAATCGGTGGCATGGGCCTCTGGAAAACAGTCGATTTGTAGCCCTCACTTTGAGTGACCCCCCCGTGTAGGGTGACTTGCCAAAAGAAAAAACAAATAAATGAAAGACACAAAACATTAATATAGAACAAAATGAAAAGAAAAATATGGACATAGTGGTCATTATGTTTATAAAAAAAATTGATGGTGGGAAAACTCAAAATTTTGCATGGGAACTGGGTTTGTTGGATTCTGCATATGGCCTATATGAATTATTATAAAATTGTGGTTACCAACTTTTCAGGTGACTTTTCAGAAATCCAAGTAAACTATTCTCGTACTCTAAACAATAGTTAATGTTTGGATTAGTTCTGGTGCGTTAGAGTTGACAGTAACTAGCAAGTGAAGTGGTAGGCGCTTCTGTAAGTCATCCAGATCACCGACAGCCTCATGAAACAAGGAGAGATCCACGTCAAAGACGTTGTCTGTGACAGTTATGATTTGTGCTGGGTCACTGTTGAAGTAAAACAAAAAAAGGTTTTTGTTGATGCCTTTTTTTAAAATCCAGTTGATTGAAAATGAAAGACTGAAACACAGGTGGGTTTGTTATCTGTTTTGAAATACACAAGTTTTAAAGTTAAAACTTTTTAGACTTGAGAAGTATTTGGGGGTCAGTATGATGAATGCCATTTTAATTTCGAACCGTATATTTGTATTTGAAGATGTACAATGAGCAAGGGTATGGAGGAGCTTCAAGAAATATATTGTCTATTAATGATCTACAATGGGATGATACAATATTCGTGCACTATGTTGGAACAAGGTTTATCAGTGGCAATGTTTAATTAAAGTTGTAGCAGAATGGCACTTGTTTTTTGACTATATTCAATGGTAGGTTTGAATAGTTGTGAAACTTTTCAAGGAATTGGTCTATAATGTTCACTGTACTTGTACATGATGTAGTTTGGAACCAGAACAACTTTTTTTAATGTTAAGTTTACTAAACTGAGTATTAGTGAATTTGAAAATAAAAAAAATGTTGAAACTGTGTTTTTAAAATCGAGGGAGGGGGCGAGAATAGTCAAAGCAAACAATGGGTTTCATCGACATTTCCTTTATAGAGCTGAATGAACATGTTGTAGAAAAATAAAACTTACGTGTCCAGAGAGTATCCATTTACTTCAACCTCAAACTGGACGGGTTCTGCATCTTCAACCTAAATAAAATAGATGATAAATACAGGTTATATTTTTCACAAAGGTATAGTACAGCATAGGAATTCATAGAAAAAGATGAGCGTATCAGTTTAAAAGGTACTGTGCATAGTTATGAAGTTTATACCAGTATGAATGTCATATATCAATTTGTAAAACACTGTTAGAATAATAGATAAAACATTTTTTTTAGTTTTATACCAAACTAAGAGTGTGCATAGCCAATAACGAGATGATAAGAATGGAGCAGTTTGAAATGTTGGACATAGTCACAAGATGGGAAAAAGTGAAGCATTTAGGTAGGGACTACATGCAAGAACCCAGTCCATAAGTGATTGTGAGGTCATGGTTGTGGGTGGGAATCAAAGTGTGGCTGCCAAAGGTAAAATACAGGAATTGCACTATACTAGATATAATTGTGGTAAACACACTATGTGGAATTACATGTAAAATGTGTTTTTTCACTTGTGTCCTGATTAGGAGGATGCACAGGCTCTAAATTGAGAGATCTTTGTTTTTCATGGTGGTGACTGTAAGAGCACTGTATTTTGAGCTTTAGCAATCCTGTTTTGTATCTTCAAAGATAAAAATGGTATTTTGATGATGATTTGTTAACTGTGCACTGTACATAGTAATGTATAATTATGTAGTGACTACATATGTACGGCGTACAGGAAATGAGAGAAATGTGAAATTGGTGCTATATTGGGATTTGAACCTGAGACCTCCAATAGTGTGCAGGTGCTCTACTGACTGAGGTATAGGGCCAAGCTGGTATACTCTCTGTTGAATGCTGGCCCGGCTTGTTAACTCATTCAGTAGACCAGTTGTTTTATGTTAATGTCCGAGGTCTCAGGTTGTAATCCTGATTGGGCCTACTTTTCATTTTATTTATATCTATACAATGATAAGAACGAAGCTCCATATGAATGTTTAATTTCATCTTCAGTATTTATTAAGTCAAAGTAGTTACTTACAGAGATAGCTGTCTCAGGTGTGGCATTCAGAGACACGGCGTCTTTGAATGTTGATGTCATGCAGTTGGTGACCGTTACTTGTGTGCCTACTTGAGGGTTTTCAGCAGTGGCTGATCCCCAAAGCTTACACCTAATTTTACTTCCGGTTCGTGGATCTTTCAAATCTAAATCTCGTCGGGTCCAGTTTTCGCCTTCCTTGATTGGTGATATCTGAAAATGTCAGGATATGATACTTTATATTTCAAGGTTCTTCAAATTCAATTTCATGCACATTCATAGATTCTATCAATATGCAGAGATGTCAACGTGTAAGATTTTGTTGTATTTTGAACAATAAAATTAACAAAATACAATAATGTGTTGTCTTGTTAAATAGTTTTATTTGGAACGGGAAAAAAATATAATTTTGTTTTGTATAAGATTGAAGATGGAAGTCAAGGAAGGTGAAAAGTAAAATAATAATAGCACATTTTAGGGTTAGCAAGTAAGGAAATTTATAAACATCTATTATATAAATTTCCCGAGGAGCTTCTTCTTGATATCAGTGCATTTCATTTAAAACTTTGTTGTTATTTTGCTGAGAATTTTTTTAACAATTTGTTTAAAGAAATGTAAAGGGGTCAGGTCAAGAAAAAAAGTGTTTTAATAAGATGTGATTGGAGGCACTTAAATAAGCATGTGTAAATTGCCATCGCAACACATTGAAACAATTGTTTGCGCTGTTCTCAGTTGGTTTTACATGTATGTATGTTGAAAACGAGAGGATTGGAAAAACAGAAGTTGATTTAATCTCCCAAGAAATAAAGCTCTGGTGTCCTTTTAACCATAAGAAGAATGATAAGTGGTTCCCCCTGGAATGTCAACCAAGGCAGAGACAATGGCGGCTTTTGGATAAAATGTGTTTTGAAAAAGAAGGTACTCCTTTTGAGACAACTAAAAAAATGTTTGAAAGATATTTGGCCACATCTTTAAGAGTAATGCCAAACACTATGACTTTTTTGTATTTTGTACAGCAAAACTTGCTGAAATACGATAATTGTGTGTTTATGTTGAATAGAAAAGTCCCATTATAGGTTTTAAAAAGATTAGTTTGTGGTCAGCTACAATATGGGGGTTTTGATCCTGAAGCACACCTCCGCTTCCTGTATCCAGAACGCATCGTTTATTATTATAAGAAACATGTTGAACTTACAGTTTCAACTCTTGCTCTTAGCGATAGCCGTCGCTTAGACGGTGAAGCAAGGGCCTCAGCAACAGTGACAAAGGGTGCGTGGAAATACGCATCCTCAATATCTTTCTCTACTGGAAATGGTGCTGTGACAAATACCTGCAATATGGAAGTTATGTAATAGTTTTTTTAAATCAATGCTCAATCAATTATAATTAGATAAAACACAGAATATTTGTGCATTCTTTAACTTTAAGACAAACAGTGGTAGGTGGAAAAGGCAGGCGAAATGAGGGATATTGTAGTTTTATTTGTAAAGGCCATGCTGGCTAAGATTGTTAAGTTTCATTACAATTGGAACAAAAATAATGTGGAAGTAAAGTTTTATTTGTTACGAAAGAAAAGAAAAGAAATTCTCAAAAGTGTCTTTTAGTAAAAAAGTTATATGAAGATGTTGTTTATGTCATCATATAATACATAATAAAGTTGTGATTTGAAGTTTGGTTGCAAACTTTAGAAAATATATACAGGAGGGGAGATACCCATGGAACCTGTAGACAGAAAACAAAACCGATTATGATTGGGTTAGAACTGTTGGGAAGTTTATTCCAAATGTTGGATGATACTTACGCGACTTTTGTTGGTGAGCCGGTAGGATTTGGTGCCATCGTTGTCCAACTTATACTGGCAGTTGATTACTTTGACAAATGCATGCTGTTCAAGGCGTGAAGCAATCGCATCCATGTCATCACCGATTAGTAGCACATCCACTTGTTCGTTTTTTGAGGTGATACCGATGCCTTTCATCAATCGGGGGCCACGTTGGCTTGGTGCAGTCCAGATCTTGATGGTGATCGTTGACATCTAAATATGACCAAAATTAAGTACAAATTGAATTGGTTGGATGTGTCGGTGCACAGTATGATAGTGTGTTTACAGCATGGGTAGATCAAGAAGAAAAAAGGTGGAAAACAAACTGTTGATCCTGGATGATAAAGGAAATCTTTTCTATGGAAATTCGTTATTAATGTGTCAGCCTCTTCTGCATTGTGTTTTAGTTTTTTCTTTTGTATATAACTGTATTGGCCAAACAATAGTCCCCATAATAAACATTTTTAAGTAATTGACGGAAGGAATTTTAGAATATTATGACTTGTTGTATAGGACAACGTTCGGTTTTCATTGTGGTGGCGAGCCTGTGTATTATAATAAAACAAGAATTGATTGAGGAAAGTAAACATAATGTAGATCCTGATAAAAGAAATGTTTTGATCTTGTTTTAAAATTCGATATTAAGATAATATAGGCCTATGTTTGATTTTTAACACAAAAATGTCAGGTGAAATTGGGTGAAAAGTTTAGGCATGGCATGTGTAATATATGAAAAACAGATTAGCTGTGTAAAGGTATTGATATTGATTAATTTTGACATTTTTAGGGCGACAAGATGAGTTGTCTAAAATCACTTTATGATCTTTATCTAAGGATGCAAAAAGAATGTTGACAATTGCAGTTAATATGTTTGTGCTGTTGAGATGTTCAGTTTTTCCATCGTAAAATTCCTCCCCCGCCCCACTCTTCAGTTTGAGGTTTAACTTGAGCCTACGTGTAGAATAATGAAGAAAGCCTTTACCAAGAGTTACATGTGTACAGGAGGTTGGTTATCCTTATACCAGTGACGACCACTATCACATATTAAAAAACGATTTTGACTAAAGCTTTGTTGTGACATCTTGAAATCATGATTGTTTTAGGTATGTTGATTTTTATATATTATTTTATTACCTTTAGGCCTATACTATGCAAGTCAATAGAAATAAACATTAACAAGTTATCTTAGATTTACTGAACTTTAATATTTGCTTTGTCTAATGATTTTAGTCAGCATTTTGAACACAAGACTTTTCACTGAAACATTACAAGAAAATATTAATTTCAAATTTCAAAGAGAGTTCAAGTGTGTTTTGGAAATGTATCAATTAACTGTTAAACTGATTTTAGTTATATCAAGTTTGGTTGCTTTGTGCTGTGACTTTATTTGGTATTTAAAGATGATTTTATATTGAATGTTTTATAGGGTATATGCCTTTTTAAAGGTTTCCCTGTAGTAGGCGTAAGTGAACTTTATTTGTACACTTCCATATTATTTTGTCAGAATATTTATCAGAGGAATTGTTTTGTCTTCCAGGTATAACTTAGTTTGAAGTATTGTTAACTTAATACTGTGACCAAACTTTTGTTTATCTTTGGTATAGCCAGAAACCATTGGTTATTGTAAACAATCCAACTTGTTATGTAGTAGAATCATCAGTGTTCATGAAGCGTGATAATTGTTTAGCTGAGTAGAGTAGCCATAGTGTAGGAAGTGAGATTATAACTATTGTACAGGTTTACATGGACTCAATCAGCATTGAATTAATTGATATGTTGTTGTAAGCACTATGTAAAGTGTAGTTATTCTATTGGAGTAGGATTGACTAATTGATATTTGATCAGTGCTAGATTGCATTTTATTAGAAGAGGTTATGAAGGTGCATATACCAGTGTAAGATTCTTTATATTTCAGACTTGTCTTGAAGACAAGGATGTGAAGCAAGATCAAACACCTATTTTCTTGTGAATATTTAATTAGCTTAATCTTGATACTTCAAGGTAGAGCAAGGATATGACATATGATTATAGGTTGACCACCTGTTACAAGAAGTTTGTGTGCAGGAATAAGATGTTTGTTTTAGTATGTTCACTCTTGGAATCAGGATGTGGATGACAATTGATTGAATTATTAGTTACAGTTAAGTTTGATAATTTTTATTTCATTGCATCCTATACTCTAGTATGTAGGCCTATGTATATTCATAAGATTATCTGTATACTTCACATGACTTATGGAAAATTTTTGAGTGATGAGCACTACCCACACATTAAAACGATTTCGACTGAAGCTTTTGTTTGACATCTTGTACTCTTGTTTGCTTCAGGTCATCAAACCGATATTATAAAGTGCTCTGCGTAGATTGCCATTCTTGACAATCGGGGGGGGGGGGGGGGGGTGCAACAGTGCATGTTGTAAGAGAATTCAAAGATGTTAAACTTTTGATTTTTTTTCCCCCAACTGTTTTACTATTGACAGGTTTAAAAAGGGCAACCCAAGATGACTGGAAAGATAAAGACCATTTGAATGTTTTGGGTTAGAATTGTGAGTTATTTTAGAGGTGTTATAATATTATGTTGTGGATAATAAGTGATGAATATTTCATTGATTTTTTTGTGAAATTTGAGAAGTTGGAGTACATGTGCAATCCTTCTTTGGTCCTGAAACAGTTCAATATTTTGTAGAAAATGTGGTTGCAATAAACCTTTTTTGAACATCCTGTATACATTTAGTTTATTATTATTTGTTACTGGTATGAGAAGAGCATGGAAACCAATGAAGAATTTGGTTGTTGTATTTTGAAATGGTTCAAGAATGTGGGTTTTATACATAAGCAGTTGTAGAAATGAAAGTGAAAGATTTCAATGTAAAAATTGTTTTGTTTGCTGTTCCATGTTGTAAAGTACTGTAACAAAATGTGATGCTATAAATATTAAAGTGCTTGGACTGCAGATGTGGAGATAAATGCCTTTATAACAAAAATATATGGGAAATGTGTATGAAGTTTTGCATTGTCCTTGTGTAAGTTGTGGTTGACCAATCATAAAGAACGTTTTGGGAGGGGAAACATGTCTTTAATTAAGTAGTCGTACCTATAGTAATAAAAGCATAAGGTGGAAACAATTCTGCAGAAGTTGTAATGTAGAATGTGTGCTTGATAAACATTACATATGTATCATGTGAAGAAAAGTAAAAAAACAAAAAAACACCATGGTGCAGAGACTGGTGTAATTTTTAGGCAAATGTCAGTATAAAATTGAAATTTTGTTTGGGTGATAGGACAGTTACCCCCAAATTATACAGTGAGAAATTTGTGTACAAAGTTTGTTTGTGCTTCTGTACAAGTACTGAACGTTTGAAAGATTGTAATACTAATTGTAAAGAAAAAGGCGGTATTTTGTTTGACTTTTTTGGGGAGGTGGATAGTGGTGTTATTTGTAACAGGTGTGCTGATACTTTTTTTAGCGTAATTTGTTTTTGAAGTGAATTGAATTAATAGTTTGGTGTTTTGATAAGTTTCAAATTTTAGTTCTCTTTTAAGTTTTAATTGTTATTTGATTGTTTTCATTTAACTTTTTTTTTTGAGGGATGGGGATTAATGTTATTTTAATTTATATCTTTTTGGAGGTTTTCACAGGTTGACTAAATTTTGATTGTAGGCCTATGATTATACTAACAAGATGAAAGAATAATGATAATAGAGGAATTATAGTGAATTTGTCCAAGAAGACAGTATAGAGCTACTAGTACTAGTTACATCTGTACATTAGACCTAACAATAACATAACAATAACTTTTTTTATTTTTAGTGTTGGAAGTAGGCATAATGTTAACTACCGATAAAAGTAATTGTTAGGTCTCATAAAATACAGTAAAAACATGTATACGTCATAGTGGTAAAACACGTCTTCAAATAATACTATAGCTAATGACATGTATAACGGCCACAGTCTAAAGACGTCATTTATTCGTTTTTCCTTTGTAGGGATTTTGAAAATTGGAATTAACGTTAAGAGATAGTCGTTAGGTTAAAAAACAAGGTATTCTAAGTTAACACACCCTTTTTCTAGTTAGGACTGTCCACTTTTTAGTGCACCTCGTTGAAAATACCGTGAAAGTATTGATCAGTTGATAATGATTGCGTATGTGAGTGAACAGTGGGTAGCTAAATGAAGTTAGTGTAATTGATCACACTACCTAAAAGCGATGTGGCAAACAAAGCGTGACTTTATCAGTACGTAGGTTGTTTTAAAGTTAAATGGAGAATTAGGAGCGGTACCTTTAGATCCAAGCCGTGGTGAAGCAAGCAAGAACAAGAAGGCGTAGTGACAATTTGGAAGCGAAGATTGACGATGTTGTCTGGAAGCTAGCGAGATGAATACATGTACATGGGATCAAACTGTGGTGGCTAGCCAGCTGGGTGTGCGCGTCCGTCGTGTCCGATCCTGCCTTCTTCTTGCGGTTGGGAGGATCGGAGCGCGCGAAATAAACTGCCAAATCCCGCCGCGGATCTGAAGCTCAACCAATAGGGTTGTGAATAGAATTTCCGGTGATTTACCAAATAAGGGCATAGATGCAGATGGGAGTGAGTAAACTTCCGGAAGTTATGTTTTGTCATGTTGGCTTTTTTGTGACAGCAATCTATAAATGGAAGTGTTTTTTGGGAGGTGTGCGGAAACTTTAACCTGTCTAAGATGAACATGTGTTGAATGCGTGACGAGAGTGTAGAATGTTTCTGGGATGCTGTTCTTAGACTTGGGTTCAAGTCTGTGGTCGTAATTGTCTCTTTAATGGCGTTTATCAGACAAACATGCTTGTGAGATTGAGAATGTGCAGATTTAGAAGCCTGTTTACGTTGAACTTGTGTCGAATACTCATATGAAAGTGCGTGTTCATATTGGTGGGATAGGCTGTGCTTATTGGCCACAAGTCTGTGATCATTTTTTGGGTACTTGTGTAAGGTGATATATTTATTAGAAAATATCGGCTTTATTAGCGGTAATACCGAATTAATTACCGAATTAATTATCGAATAAATTGGTCATGGGGGAAGTCGATTTTGTGCGGCTGAGCCCGCAAAAAAGAGCGCGATCGGGACTTGAAATGAAGTCTTTGTTTAGTACCGTGGGTTAGGGGCTGAGTGATGATAGTTTCCAAAAAGTTTGCTAAGTGGATGAATGGGTAAAGCTAAGAAAGTTATGTTTCGTTGGAGATTATAACCTTTGTTTTAAAAGTAAAACATAATCCAAATACGCGCCGTTTCATGAAACTTGAGTGTCGAGACAACGAAATCGGTAACCAATGATTGTTTGAAAAGGCAATTTGTTAACATGTGAAGAGAAGGTTAAACCCCATGTTTATGACAGGGGCAGCATTTTTCCTAAAGTAAAGGGCACATAGGAAAATTAGAATTTGTAATGCGGGATTTTAAGGGGAGTAGGGGCAATGGCAAAGGGCACGGCGAATAACCGTGGTGCCGTGGGTTACTTCGAGGGCAGTTGTACTTCGGACGTCGTTAATTTGTAATGTATTGCTATTGCAAATAAGCATGTCAAAAGTTATTGAGCTATTATTGGTCAATTTTCCGATCGGGTGACCGTTTTAGCTGTGATGCTACATGCATGTTGTCACAAAATTTGGGGCGTCGGAATGATTGTCAACTCGTTCGAAAAGGTTTGTTGAATTAAGGGAGTCGATACAGATGGTTGTTGGAACAAGGTTATATGAAATGGATTGAAATTTTGAAAATTTCTCCCTTCTCCCTCCCCAACCTCATCCTACATTTTATCAGGATGAGGTGGTTGGTAACCGTAAGTGTAATATGTGGGAATAAGCGGTAACCGTAAAGTGTAATAATGTAGAAAAAAGCGCTTTAAAAGCTGTTCTATACCATCTTATCAAGCCGATAATCATCGCAGAGGTCTCAGAGATTGTTTCTCTTCAACATGCAGATGACTATACAGTACCAGTATAAGAACGTGTATAACATGTGTACAACAATGTTTCTGGTCGAGAAAACCTTAGCCGCTTCCCCAATAATAGCCAGTTAAATCAATTCTGAGCTTCAAGTTGTTTTTGGTCAATCCGTTCCAGACACCGCATGCATGGGCCTGAGCTTGGATGAACCATCACAGATGTCACTCGGAGCCAGCCCATGTTTGATTGCACCATGGAGCTGCGTGATTGCACATAGGGGTACAGCCATTCACAAAGTAATGGCCTTTTGACCTCAGGGGGTGTTTTCCATTCATATCTGGCTCATAGATAAACAGCCAGGTTTAAAGGGGCTGTTCTGTGTTGATAGGCTAAGCATGATAGGATTATCCACAAAATCAGATTTGTTCGGGCGATCAACGAAGTAATTAACAGGTTTACAGAAATGTTTGGTTGGAAACCACTAGGTTAATTATCGGAGGGTTTAAATGAGAGAGATTGTGGAGAAACAACGGTATGATATATATGTAGTTTGAAGAAGTTTCACAGTGTGTAAGGTAAGTGTATTAAAGCTATTAACTTACGGAAGATTTCCACTATCAATATGAAATGTTGAGAAGAAAATTTAACTTTAAAAAACTTGCGAAAAACAAACAAAGAAACACCCCAACACCTCAACAAACAAACATACAAATGACAAAATGGCAGAGGATGGAAGTGTTTTAGGGAAGGAGGCCAAATTGGGGGGTGGCCCCTGTTGACATAGTCATAGTTATGATTGCTTTCAGAGATTTAGTCAAAATAGTTGTATCCATAGACTACACATTTTTTTTTTTTTTTTTTTTTAATTCGCGTTGTGGTAGCAAAGAAAGAAAGATGTTATTCTCTTTGGCCAAGCAGTCAGCGATCGGGTGGAGGATTGGTAAAGTATATCTTGGGCCTGCCTAGGCCTATAGTTTTGTAGAGTTGGTGCCCATCGCTATTTGTAATGCGCGGTCTTCTGGAGTAATACCCTGAGCGATGTGCCAATGTCATTATAACTAGTATTTTTGTTATATTAGTAGTTATTATTAGTATTGATATCATTTGATTATTGTTATTTTAATAATATAATTGGAAGCCCCCTGATCTGAGCTGTTAATTGCAGGGTGCACCATACTAAATACAGAGAAATCCATGCGCTGAGTCGTATTAATAAAATGTAAACTTACAAGTTTTTCTGTAAACAAAGATTTGAAGGTCCTTGCTCTTATGGATTGTCAAAAAATGGTCCAACATTGTGCCCCTGGGGTTGTTAACTTTTATCCTGGAACATTTTTGGATAGACTGGCCCTCTACAATTGGTTCTATTTGGTTACCCAGTGTCATTTTTCCAAGCCTGGCCAGTTTACTCGTTCGCCAGGGGTATTTTTATTTTGGGTCAGCCTAGCAAAAATTCTCAACGGCTAACCTACTTATAATTGCAACAAAAATGAAGTCTAGTTGTCCAAAAATTTATTTGACTTGTTTTCTAGAGGCTGAGAGATTTTCAAGTATTTTTTGAGTATTTTTGAATATAGCATTTAGCATTGGTTACTATGGGAGCCTATTACGGCACACTGCAATGTTTCCATTGTAAATTGCGCCACCTTTTGTTTATGAATGTGCAGTTAAGTGGTCTAGCAACAAATGTTCACATGCGTCCCACGCACTTGCATCAGCTTGACATGACATGGTCAGTACCTCAGACTATTAACACTGACGCTGGACGTAAGTAGATGACAACATATTCTTTTTATTGGTTTTAAAAATTTGCGAAAATTAGTCTATATAAAGAATATATTTGAATGTTGCAACGAACATTATCTCATGACAATTTGAGATGTTGGAAGTGTTTGTATATGAGCAATTTAATGGAAGTTAATGAGTGTTATTTACGAAAGTGACGAATTTTGCCTGGCCTTTGGCTTTGCGGTTAGGAAATACCTCTCACTGGTCTCAGTCTCAGCCTCTGTACTAATTTGCAGGTATTTTTGTACACAAAACCCTATAGACATGCTATCTGTTCACTCATGTCATCAGTTGTGTTTTAAAACAAGTTATCATGTTTATAGTTGATGTGCATTTTGAACTAAGGAAAAAAACAAAGCAAACAACAACAATCATCCAAAAAAGAAAGAAATATGTGGTGTGTCCAGACTTCTTAAAAGAAAAGATGCATTGCCCGATTGTAGGCCTTTGACTTGAGAAAGACTCTGCTTTGGTGGAAATGTGAGGCCATTTTTCATGTGGTGCATTTAAGCAATAGTCCATTTTGCTTGTAAGCAGTTTGCAACAGCTAATTTCACTTTTTCATTTGTGTTTTTATTATGCAGGCCATTACTGGACGTTTTGCACTTTCATATAGTTTGAGGCAGTGTCATCGTGAGTCTACTACAGTAAATCAATACTAACCAGAATCGACTACGGTCGTTAAAACAGTACTAACCAGAATCGACTACGGTCGTTAAAACAGTACTAACCAGAATCGACTACGGTCGTTAAAACAGTACTAACCAGAATCGACTACGGTCGTTAAAACAGTACTAACCAGAATCGACCACGGTCGTTAAAACAGTACTAACCAGAATCGACTACGGTCGCTAAAACAGCAAACCCTGGAATCGACTACGGTCGTTAAAACAGCAAAACCAGAATCGACTACGGTCGTTAAAACAGCAAAACCAGAATTGACTACGGTCGTTAAAACAGCAAAACCAGAATCGAGGTTGTTAAAACAGCAAAACCAGAATTGACTACGGTCGTTAAAACAGCAAAACCAGAATCGACTGCGGTCGTTAAAACAGCAAAACCAGAATCGACTACGGTCGTTAAAACAGCAAAACCAGAATCGACTACGGTCGTTAAAACAGCAAAACCAGAATCGACTAAGGTCGTTAAAACAGTTACAAACTAATTAAGCTACGGTTGTAAAAATAGTGTGAGCTACTCTTAACCATCCCCAGAAGAGGATTTGGAATCACTATCAAAGCCAAAACAAGAAATTCATAAACAAAGCAGTAATAAAGAACACCATTTGAGAGATATATTATTAAAATGAGAATGATGAAGGATATGGAGAAGTTTGAAGGTGAAGATCATGGAGAGAAGGCCCAGACTAGTGCTATTAAGCTTCTCACTGGAATCAATGTGAAATTGACTGAACTCAGAGACTGTTGGAGTAAAGTTATGTCCAATAGAAATGAAATGAACGAAGTTTTGAAGGTAATTGATTCAAATTGCCAAGCTATAAACAAACTTATGAATTCAGTTGATGATAAACTGTCAAAGAAGAAAATGAACAGAGGAACACGGTCCTGTAGGAAGACATTGTTTATGACTTATTACTGTGGCAAAAGTAAGAGAGTGACAGTTCTCCACAGAAAGATTGGAAAAACTCAGAATAAGGCTAAAACTGAAATGGGCTACAGGAAGGAAAAGTGTGATTGCTGTAGACAAAGTGCAGTGATAGATATTTCTGAGCATGAGGACGTATGTGAAACGAACGCCACCAAATACAATGGTAGAAGTAAAACAAAAGAAAAGACAAAGAAGGCAAAGTGTAAACTAATGTTTAATCATCAGAAAAACGGTAAACTGGTTGAACTTCGTCTTAGTAAGTGTGAGAAGAAGGCAAGAGAGAGTGCACAGAAGAATATCTATGGCCACACTAAACGAACACTCAAAAAAGTGATAAGTAACATGAATTGTGGTGTCAGAAGATATTCAGAAAAAAGAGAACTTCAGTCCTGTGATGAAAAAGTGAGAGGACATGCCAAAATTAATGTAGATAGATCATGTACCTGCAATATCAAAATAAAAGACTTGAAAGTACACTGTGCAAAGAAAAGAAAGCAATCGATTACTCATGAGCAGAATAAAGACAAAAGTAAATTTGATTTGACCAAGAAATGCTGGATCTGTGATGGCACAAGCTGGTACTCTAATGATAAAGATTTACAGTGTGAGAAATGTCAAGTATGGTTTCATCTTAGCTGTACAAGAATTATGAACATGAAACGATTGTTGATGAAGAGAAATGCATCTTGGTTTTGTTGTAAATGTGGTCAATCAAATTATTGTGACAATTTGTTTGATGATTTTGGTATTCCCACAGATCCAAATGTGTTTTGTTTTGATTGGAATGAAAAAACTGAACATTGGTGCATTGACATGACAGCAGAGATGAGCATGAATGAAGAGGAAGACACAACACATGTAAGAGAGGTTAGTATTAAAAATGATCAGGAGAAATATAGTCAGAAACAAACAGAAAAGATATTGAGTAGTTCAAGACAGGGAGTCATAAATAAACAAAGAGGAGGGTATAATTTAAGAAGCAAAAAAAGTAAGACCCAAATAATTGGGAAATCAAATGAAACTCGGGAAAAAGCTGAAGGAAAAGGAAATAAATGTACATTGACAAAAGAGATTCAAACTAACGATCCAAAACAATCTTCCCGAGCTTGTAAACGAAAGAAGAGATCATTGTCTGCTTGTCAAGAATTAAATGAAAAGAAAGTGAAGACAAATGATCAGTTACTTGATATAAAGAGATTTGTTGTACAGGGACATTTTCATCAAGGTCATTTGAAATTTGGTCTGAATACTGGCAAACAGTGCGTAGCTAATACTTTGTGTGCAATGATGTACAGTCACTTAAAACAATCGCGATATTGGACAAGTCAGGACATGGATTTGATACTAAATACTGGTGATGAATTATATGGTCATTTATCAAAGAGTTGTACCATGAACGATGACTATTTGCTAATTGATGAATTGCCCAAAGAATTAATTGCATTTGACAAAACATTCACAATGATTTATCATGAATCAGTCTGTGGTACTTTCAAAGATGATGGTCATTTGTCAGAATTTAACATGATGC
Organism: Marthasterias glacialis; assembly: GCA_911728455.2. NCBI lineage: Eukaryota > Metazoa > Echinodermata > Asteroidea > Forcipulatida > Asteriidae > Marthasterias > Marthasterias glacialis. The sequence continues at coordinate 11,229,814 of OU452233.1, read as the reverse complement.
AGCTAAACAGAGCTCTTGAACAAACGTTGCAGAAGAGTAACTCATGTTTCATTTGTTTTAATGGGAATACATTTGGAGTAATTGTACAAGATAATATGTATTATGTATTTGATTCACATTCCAGAGATTGCAATGGTCAACAAGCAAGTGATGGAAGAAGTTTGATGAAATGTGCACCCACTTGGCAAGATGTACACAGGTACTGTACTGAATTGGCTGTTTCAATGAATTTATGTGACAATGAACAGTTTGAAATTAGTGGTGTGACAATTTGTCAAGTTGCTGATTCAAATACAAATACACATTTTGTTGATGTAGTTGAAGATGTTGATGAAGGGACAGATGTTGCAAATACTGGAGGCATAGAAGCAATAACATGTGAAGAAAATGATCATGATAGTAGCTGTAAATCATCTGGTAAAAATAATAGCGGCTTAAAACATGAGAAGACAATTGAAGATAGAAATGGCCACGTCGAAGGGGAAGACAGTGATGATGTTGAAATAGTCCGGGAAGTACCTCAAGCAGTATGTTTTCAGTTTGTTCCACTGACGTATGAACATAAGTCATCATTATGTAAATCACTTGAAATAGGCAGAATTTATTCTCAGTCTGTGATTTCAGAAGAATGTGCAAGAATTGGGCGTCCTGATTGTATAAGAAATATTCAAGGTGATGGAAATTGTTTTTTCAGAGCTATTTCATATGCTGTTTCTGGTAGTGAACGTAATCATATGCGATTGAGACTAGCTACTGTGAATCATTTGTTAAAACATGCCAGTCAGTATAATACTTATTTACGTGAAGGATTCTCTGATGTTGAAGAATATGTTCAAAGGCAAAGAATGTTCTGTTCGGGAGTCTGGGCCACAGAAGTTGAGATCATGGCTGTTGCTCATATGCTTGAAACTGATGTATACACATTCAGTGATAGGTGGTTTATATTCTCTGGAAAGTTAGCAGGAATTGGTTCTGTAACTTCAGAAGCAGGAATCTATCTGAATCACACTAATGGCATACATTATGATGTCGTGTTGTCTGTTCATAGGTTACCAGTGGAAAGGAATATTATTGAAGAGGAATTAGTTGATTTAGATGAGAGTACATACACTGAAAGGATTAAAAATAATGAAACTGTAGACGCTGATCTGGAAATGATGTTATCTGCTAATTGTGTTGAACAAGAAGAGGGTGATATTAGTATGAATAAACACACAAAAACATCAAAGAAAAAGAAACGTAAACACACAAGTGGGGCAATGAAAAGGATGATGGACAGAGAAAGGAAAAGAAAGAAACGTTCTGCAGATAAAAACCAAAAATATGAATTGGTTTCAAATGCCAGTAAAGAAACACACGATAAAAAATATAAAGAGGTAATAAACACTGGCAAAAATCATTATCAAAAATTGAAATATAATGTAAACTTAGCTCATAGGCAAGAACAAGTGTCTGCCATGAACAAAACATATACAAATTCAGTATGCCGTGAAAAGAAAAAAAAAGCATTGAAAATGAAGTACCATGACAGTTTAGTCTGTAGAGAAAAGAAAAAAAGTGCAATGAAAATGAAATATCAGGACAGTTTAGTCTGTAGAGAAAAGAAAAAAAGTGCAATGAAAATGAAATATCAGGACAGTTTAGTCTGTAGAGAAAAGAAAAAAAGTGCAATGAAAATGAAATATCAGGACAGTTCAGTCTGTAGAGAAAAGAAAAAAAGTGCAATGAAAATGAAATATCAGGACAGTTTAGTCTGTAGAGAAAAGAAAAAAAGTGCAATGAAAATGAAATATCAGGACAGTTCAGTCTGTAGAGAAAAGAAAAAAAGTGCAATGAAAATGAAATATCAGGACAGTTCAGTCTGTAGAGAAAAGAAAAAAAGTGCAATGAAAATGAAATATCAGGACAGTTTAGTCTGTAGAGAAAAGAAAAAAAGGGCAATGAAAATGAAATATCAGGACAGTTCAGTTTGTAGAGAAAGAAAGAAGAACGCAAGCAGAAAGGATTATGAAAGAAAAAACAAACAAGTGAAGGATTTCAGAAGGAAAACATACAATTTAAATGTTGGTCACAGGAGGGAGAAAATAGCAGCGGATAGATTTCGATATAACAGCAATCCAATATACAGATTGAAACGAATCAGTAAAAAGAAATTTAAATATCATACAAATGTGCTATTTAAATTGAGCTTAATTAATGACGTTAAAAGGAAGTACCACAGTAACGCATTATACAGACAGAGAGTGATAAATGGTATTAAACGAAAGTACCATGAGAATGCATTGTACAAACAGAGAGTGATAAATAGTATTAAAAGGAAGTACAATGAAGATACAGTTTACCAGCAGAAAGTTATATACAATGCCAAAAAAGCAAAAGTTATGTCTAATGATCGAAAACAGTTTATTTTCAATGTCATAAATGATTTCCGGAGGAAAATGAGTTGTGGACCATCTTGTGTTTGTGCTGTTTGCCTTAAATTACTCTATAAGAACCAAGTATTGAAATGTAACAGAGACAGATATCGATATTCAGAATACATATCAGAAAAATATCTACATAAATGCAATGATCAATGTAACACAGGACAATGTACTTTGTCTGAATCAAGATCTTGCCTGTGGATTTGTTATACATGTCACAGGAAGTTGATTAAAAATATAATACCAGCAGAAGCAAGTCTGAACAATTTAACTTTACCAGAAATACCAGAAGTATTAAAAAGGTTGAATACGCTAGAACAACATTTAATTGCAAGAAATATTGCATTCATGAAAATTGTCAATCTTCCAAAAGGTGGTCAGAATGGAGTAATTGGACCATGTATTTGTGTGCCTGCTAATGTGAGTGAATGTGTACAGTCATTGCCAAGAAGTCAAGAACATGAAGTAATACGTATAAAACTTAAGCGTAAGTTGTCGTATAAAGGTTACTATAAATATAAGTTTGTTAACAAAGCATATGTTGAAGAGGCGTTGCGTTATTTAAAGATGAATAATAAATGGTATAATGACATTGTAATTGCACAAGACTGGGTTAATCCTGTACCAGAAGGTTCAGATCAAGAAGACTTTGAGAAACCTGAGGAAGATGAACAAAATTTGAATAATGATGAGCATGAAGAGATTACTGATGAGGAACGATTGTGTGGTGTAAAGCTTGATACTTGTATGCAACCAGCAGACATTGGCCAGGAGATTTTAGACCAGTATTTTGATGATGTGTTTTGTGTAGCTCCATGTGAAGGCAATAATCCAGTAAGAGTCTTGATGGAAGAAGGAAATGAAGCCAAATGTTTTCCAACATTATTTCCTAATGGTAGTCCGATATTCAGCGATAAACGTGATATTAGAATAACACTTTGTAGATATCTGCATAATAGATTAATGAATGTGGACAACAGATTCTCACAAAGTACAGACTATATATTCTATGGACAATATCTGTCAGAAATTGAGCAAGTTTTGTCATGTGTGTCTATTGCACTTCGGAAGGGTTCTGTTCAATCTCAAGATGGACGCAAGTTAACTGCAGCAATGCTGAATGACAAGGAGAAATTGAAGAACATGTTAAAATCTGATAGTGGGTACAAGTTCTTGAAACCAATAAGAGGAACCCCTGCATTTTGGCAATCTACACAAAAAGATGTATATGCAATGATAAGACAACTTGGTTTACCAACATGGTTTTGTTCATTTTCTGCTGCTGATATGAGATGGCCTGAAGTCATAAATACAATACTAAAGCAACAAGGAGACCCTAGAACTATAGATGATTTAGATTGGATTGAGAAATGTATGATACTAAAGAGTAATCCTGTCACTGTGGCCAGAATATTTGATAGAAGATTCCATGTGTTTCTGAAAGAGGTTATAATGTCAGATGCTAATCCTATTGGAAAGGTTAAAGATTATTTCTATAGAGTTGAGTTTCAAATGAGAGGTTCACCACATACTCATTGTCTGTTCTGGATTGAAGACGCTCCTAAACTAAGTAATGATAATGATGAGAAGGTTGTTGAATTTATTGATACATATGTATCTTGTAAATTACCAACAAAAGAGGAAGATGAAGAATTGAATGAAATAATATCAAATGTTCAAATGCACAGCAGACGTCACTCTAAAAGCTGCAAGAAAAAGGGAACAGAATGCAGATTCAATTTCCCAAGACCTCCTTCCAACAGAACATTTGTAATTAGACATCAACCAAATCATGATGATGACAGTAAGAAAAGACCTGGTGATATAGAGGTTAGTGACAGTGAAGAAGATGGTGATGATCTTAAAGCAGCTGATAATATGTTGAAATCAGTCCGTGAAGCAGTACTTGATGAAGAACATAAATACAAATCAGTTACAGAAATGTTTAAAGCTCTTGGAATAACTCAAGAAGATTTTGAGAAAGCCAATAAACTTATGAGTAGGAAAGTCAGTATTGTTATGAAACGTAACCCTCAAGATGTATGGGTAAACCAGTATAATCCACACTTATCACGAGCATGGAATGCCAATCTCGATGTTCAGTATATTACAGATATTTATGGATGTGTAGGATATGTTGTATCATATATGTCAAAGGCTGAACGTGAAATGGGATTATTGCTTGGCCAAGCACAAAGTGAGGCATTAAAGGGGAATGTTGATGCAAAGCAGAGCATGAAGCAGATTGGACAAGTTTATTTACAGAATAGAGAAGTATCAGCACAAGAGGCATGTTTCAGAGTGTGTAATTTGAGATTGAAAGAAGGATCAAGGAAAGTTGAATTTGTACCATTAGGTGAAAATCCCGTGAGAATGAGTTTGCCACTGAGGTTGATTCAGAATAAATCAAATGATGATGATGATAATGTATGGATGGTTAGTAAATTGGACAGATATAAAGCACGACCTATTTCAGATTGTTTTGATAACATGTGTCTTGGTACATTTTGCTCTGACTATAGAGTTTTGTCAAGTACAGAAGCATCAAAGGTTCACAGTGGTAGAACTTATGAGCATGTTTATGAATTACAGCATTGTTTAGGATATGTTCAGAAACGTACAAGAACTAATGGTGCAGTTATTAAGTATCCAAGGTTTTGTGCAGTAAAAAGTCCAGAGAAATACTATCATAGTATTCTGCAACTGTTCTTACCACATCGTGTTGATGCACATTTAAAACCTCCTCATTTTGAAACATATGAAGAATTTTATAATGCTGGAAATGTGAAGTTAAATAATTCTAATATTGTTTCTGTGAAGTTTGTGGTAGAAAGTAATCGAAAAACGTTTGAAGCGGATGTTGACTCAATGGATGATGCTGAAGAGTATTTGGCAAAGTTTGGTCCTCAGGAAGATGCATGGGCATTGATCTGTCCAGAAACTGAAGCACAAAGACATGAATGTGCAGATGAAAAAAGTCAAGTAGAGCAGGAGAAAGAAGATGAAAGTGCTATTCCAGATTTGCAATCTGATAAGAAAGAGGAAAGGAGTTATACCGTTGAGTACAATAAAGCCAAAATCTCAAGAGTGGAAGCCCAATGTTTAATGAGGTCAATGAATGTCAAGCAAAGTAAATTATTTTATAAAATAAGACAATGGTGTCTTGATAAAGTAAACGGCAAGAATCCTGATCCATTTTATATGTTTATTACTGGAGGAGCTGGCACAGGCAAATCTCACTTGATTAGATGTATTTATAATGAAGCTGTACGATTACTTGGCAGAATGAGTGATAATCCAGATAGTGTATCAGTGATTCTAACTGCACCAACCGGCGTTGCAGCCTTTAATATCAATGGTCTTACAGTACATAGTGCTTTGTCAATTACTACTGATATGTCCTTACCATATAAACCTCTTGGTGAAGAGAAAATTAGTACCTTGCGCAACAAGTTGAATCACTTACAAATTTTGATAATTGATGAAATTTCTATGGTTGATCAAAAAATGCTGTGCTACATTCATGGAAGATTAAGGCAAATTAAACAAACAAGAAGTCAATGTGCCTTTGGAAATGTTAGTGTTATTGCAGTTGGTGATTTTTATCAATTACCTCCAGTGAAAGGAAAATCATTGCATCACAATGCAGTAGAATCTAGTCTATGGCATGACAATTTTAAGAAAGTGGAGTTAAATGAAATTATGAGGCAGAGAGATGATGTCAAGTTTACAGAAGTGTTGAATAAATTGCGAGTTAAAACAAAAAAGGATACTTTGACAGAAGAAGAAACAGCTATACTTAAAGGTTGTGAGACTGGAGAAGATTTAGATGATAGTCTTCATATCTATCCCACAAACAAACAAGTTGATAAATATAATCTACAAAGAATGCATGAGAAATGTTCAAATTCTGTTTATATTGAAGCTAAGGACTATGAGAAAGATGGAAACGGTAAACTAAAACAAAGAGAAAAACCTTTGCAATCAACTCGCTCATGTAGTTTGTGTCGCTCGTTATTGATTGGAGTTGGTGCTAGAGTTATGTTGACAAAAAATATAGATGTATCCGATGGACTTGTAAATGGAGCATTTGGAACAGTAACTGGTATAGAGATGTTAACTGATCAATCTGGACCTAAGTTTATCGATGTGTTGTTTGATAATAAGAATGTTGGATCTAAACTGAGAAGACTGTCATCAGCATCACATGATCTTAATTATGTTGCAATTGAGATACAGGAAGAGCAAATTGGAAAGAAATGTATTCGTAAACAATTTCCATTGAAGCTTGCATGGGCATGTACTGCACATAAGGTACAAGGTATGACAACAAACAAAGCAGTAGTGTGTCTTGAAAGAACATTTTTAGTAGGTCAAGCATATGTGAGTTTGAGTCGAGTGACATCTCTAAATGGTCTTGTTATTGAAGGGTTTGATGAAAAGTTAATATACTGTGATAAATCAGTAGCAGAAGCTCTAAAGACAATGCCTGTAGTGAGTGGAATTGAGGAATCTGAGAATGATGAAGACAAAACTCTCAATGGTACTACATGTAGTATCATGCTGCATAATATTCAGGGTTTATTACTTCACTATAGAGATTTGAAATGTCAAAATGAAATGATGGAATCCGATTTCATCTGCCTGACAGAAACTTGGATTAAGGCTGATCAGCTAATTGATGTTTATTTAGATGGTTTCAAGAGCTTCCACCAAACAAGAGCTATGTCATACAATAATAATATGAAGACACTACATCAGCAAAGTCATGGAGGTGTTGCTGTGTATGGCAAGACAAATAAACATTTCAGTCGCTTAAACCTTACTGTACAAAATCTAGAGTATGTTGCTTTTCATATAATTTCTCAAGTATCGATTGTTGTTGTAGTTATTTATCGACCACCTTCTTACAAGATGAAAGACTTTATTGACAAACTAGTAAATTTGATTATTGACATTCACAAGGTCAGTAGGAGATGTATAGTGATAGGAGATTTCAATGAAAACATTTATGATGATCATTCTCAGATTGAGAAACTTATGTTAGATCAAGGATATAAGCAATATGTTACAGAACCAACAACAGAGAATGCAACATTAATTGACCATGTATATGTCAGAGGTATAGATAATGTTGTAGCTACTGTTAGGCCAACATATTATAGTTACCATGAAGCTATACAAATTGAGTTAAAGACTTTATAACACAATACTCACAACAGGGTTTACATCACATACAATGTACATACTGTAGTACTACACCGTGTACAAATAGAGGTAGAACTTCTTGTATGTTTCTGAAATACTTTGTATAGTGCAAAAGTACCCTAAATGATTTTGCTGTTGACGTGAACATTTTAAAATTATATAATTGTTATACCATCATTAACAATAATGAAATACACATTGTAGTACTCAAGTTCATAACAAAATAAAGTTAATAACTTATTTAAGTGGAAAGAAATAACAAATGGTGGACATTATTTATTAAGATAAAAATAATAATATAAACAATAAGGCACAAAAGAAAAAGAAAGAAAACACAAAAGAGAACAAAATAAGTGGACAATACATCATGTACAGATGTGCAAGTATGTACCGTATACATGTATACATGTACATGTACATGTAGATGAACGTCCTGCAAGAAAAATACATTAAGTGTGTATGTCAATTTGTATTATTTTTTCTTATAGAATTTTGGTACTGAAAGCTCATGTGAGCTTCATACTGTAAGATGCAAATCATAGTTTGCTAAAAGTTTACATTGTACATACATGTACTAGTGGTCAAAGCAACTTGAAAGGCAACCTGTTCTGACATTGACCATGTTTGACCATAGGTTTACATTGTATGAAAGTACAAATTATAATTTCTGGTACATGTACATGTAAATGTACAAGTACAATAATTGATACTATGGATCCTCTTAAAGGATCTGTAGTACAACCATGGAGCTATGAAATCAGATAGCTCCATGGTTCAATAGAGTGATTCATGAAGCTTCACACATTAATCTAAACCATGTAGCAATATTGGCTGCAAACCATCCCATATTCATCACACTCAGTTTAACTCAAAATACAGGAATCAGGAATGTACTGTCCCATTAGCCGGTGCTACATGGATTTTGTAAACATGGTTGTGGTGTTCAAAGTTGCTACATGTCGGCACCTAATCCAAGCTAAAATTATGAATGGATTTATGGCAAAAAATCTGATGTTAAGAATTGCATAACAAATTATGAACACACTGCTGTCTGACTCTTTGGGATACCTGTTATGTGCACAATTCCATCTTGTATGGTGCACTACACATGTACATGTGTGGTGTATTGACTTCATGATCACGGGTGGAGATCATCCATGTGAGCACTTTTCCTTGCAAGTTGTTATAGTTATTAGTGGGTGGGGTTTCATGGATTAGTCTATCACACAATATTATCAATAATGTGTATAAGGTTGGTTTGTATTGTTCTCAAGCTGCCATAAAAATATAATGATGTTCTACATGTACGCTAGTTATGTAAAAACTGTCATTAGAATATATTCGTACAAACATTATTTGAATGAATCTATTTTCTCTTTTCAAACCTTTCTTTAGGGCAAAATCGATTGCATTAGGTTGAAATATTTTATTAAATGTTACTTTGCAAAATTTTTCATATTCATGGCTAAGTACTGTAAACACATTGGACTGAATTTTGTGTACTTTATCTTTGTTGTCAGTATTTAGGTTTAAATCCTCTTACTTATTGACCCTTTACACATGTCAGACACAGTGACTGTGCAACACTAAATTTTGGAAGTCAGCAGTAGGTTTGCATGTAAACACCGCATCACCTAAATGATTCGTGTGTTGATGCCTGAGTCATCAGTTTGCGAGTTTGGATGGCACTACTCATGCCAGTCATGGTGGTTGTGCTTTAGTATCAAACACTGAAAGTGAAAGGCAGAATACTTGGCACTTCAGACTCCAGTGTTGATGCCTGAGTAGTCAGTATGTGAGTTTGGATGGTACTACTCATGCCGGTCATGGTGGTTGTGCTTTAGTATAAAACACTGCATGGCTAAATACTTGGCACTTCAGATTCAAGTGTTGATGCCTGAGTCATCAGTATGTGAGTTTGAATGCCACTAGTAGCTGGGACATCATGCCATTGGTAGTTTGTCTGGAAGCAATATACTGTATTTGTATTCAGTTGTTCCCAAACATTATGAAAATACAAAGCATTTATTCAATTCTGTTTAATGAGTTTAAATTATAAATACTAACATAATGACTTAGCTCTGTATGATTCAGGTAGTTGCATGTGTTACTAAAAGAAAAATGTGTCAAATGTATACTGTACGTACATCATGAAAATGTCTAGGCTAAACTGGGTGTGGGTTATGGTGGCATAGCTGTAGCTCCCCTTGTGTAGCAATAAATGTTGCTTTGGACATGTTCATTGACTTTATCTGGAAATATTCTTCCAGCATTACATATATGTAGGTTTGTAAATAGACATTCTTTAGTTCCAATGTTGTTCCTTAGAAGATGTTGCCATCAAACAAATGTGACCAACAATGGATGATTCAGTTGTAAGCACTCTTCAGGACTAATGTTCTTCCTTGGAAAATGTTGTCATCTTACAAATATGACCAACGATGGATGATTCAATGTTAAGCACGCTTCAGGACTATTGTTCTTCCTTGGAAGATGTTGTCAACATACAAATGTGATCAACAATGGATGATTCAGTGTTAAGCACTCTTCTTGAGCAATGTTCATCCTTGCAAGATGTGTCATACAAATGAGCTGATGTGATGGTCCATAATGCTTAGAGTTAGTATATACATTATGCAGATATTGTACAATTTACCCAAAGCTTAAAAACTTATTTGCAATGCATTTCAAGTATTAGAAGATTTATATTAAGATTGTAAATACAGTATCAAACAAATGTGACCAACAATGGATGATTCAGTTGTAAGCACTCTTCAGGACTAATGTTCTTCCTTGGAAAATGTTGTCATCTTACAAATATGACCAACGATGGATGATTCAATGTTAAGCACGCTTCAGGACTATTGTTCTTCCTTGGAAGATGTTGTCAACATACAAATGTGATCAACAATGGATGATTCAGTGTTAAGCACTCTTCTTGAGCAATATTCATCCTTGCAAGATGTGTCATACAAATGAGCTGATGTGATGGTCCATAATGCTTAGAGTTAGTATATACATTATGCAGATATTGTACAATTTACCCAAAGCTTAAAAACTTATTTGCAATGCATTTCAAGTATTAGAAGATTTATATTAAGATTGTAAATACAGTATGCACGTGTACATAGTGACATTATCAGTTTGTTTTGAATGTATATATTTTGAGCTACGGTTACATTATTGACAAATCAGCATCAAAATAAGTAGATCATATGCCGGCTTCAATCTGCAGATCATGTACAGTACATAGGTATACATGTGCTACGTAATGTATGTTGTAAGATTTTAACAGTCCTGCAGGTGACAGTGTTTTCAGATCAAACTTGAATCCTTACTGCTGATTAGTCAACATCTATACAATATATTCCGTTTTTGCAGCACTAGTTTTGCTTAAATTACTAACTGAAATGAAGCTCAATATGAAATTATTGACATTTAATATTGACCATACATATATAAATGTAAATTCTCTGAATATATGGTTTTTATTGTATATTTGGTTTTCAGACAAAAACGTACTCTGGACAGGAAAGTTCAAGGATATATGTTGTATTAACACTCAGTCCAATCCAAATGTAAGCAAAAAAGCAAGTTTTTGTTAAAAAGTAAGTTGACACTTTCAGTTATCATATCTGTTAAACTTGCCACAAACAGGACCTATGTATATTGTATCAATACATGTGTGGATTATGTCAAGTTGCCTTTTCTGATTTCAGACCAATATGATATGTGGTAGTGGTCGTGTTATGAAAATGTCTCGAAGTAAATATTATAATAACATTTATGATTTTGTTTTGTTTTTACTTACAGAAATGCGTCTTTGCTGTCTACCATGTGCACATGTCCTTTCGAAGATACACAGTCACAACACACTGCTCTGAATAACTTCATTAGTAGTCTTCACTTAACATTTTTAATGTTTGCCTTTAATTGCTTGACAAAATCAGATTTAGTTAAAACCATGACAAAACTGTCTTGCGAAACAGGCAGACTAGTAATATTCGTGTTTCTGAGTGGTGCTTTTTAAGCCTACATGTTTTCACTTGATATTGTGTCATGTTTAATTCAGGGAGCAAGAATGCTCTTTAAGGGGAGAGTAGCAGTCCAAACAAAAAAGGGGCATAAAAACTAAAGTGTTGATTAAATCTACATGTACTTCATTGGTCTTAGCAAGGTAGATTATAGTTATGTCAACACATCTGTAAGATTTGTTCTTAGCCCAGGTATAGAATACTTAAAGAAACAAATTGTTTTGTCACTTACTGTTTGCATGTGCTGTGAGTTTATTGATATGTATATTGACCCAATTCAACTGACTTCACTGTGTTATACAGTGTAGTGCGCATTTTTTGGCGAGGCAACATTTACACATATATGTTTTACCATGGAGGAAGGATGGTTTTACCTATTGACTTCCAAAATAGTGAGCATGAGTAGGTGACATTCAAAAGACTATTATTCATGTAATATAACTTTGTTTCTACCTCATGATTTACTCTGCCATTAACATAACAACTTCGGTTGTCATTTTTTAACCTACATGGGGTTATTTTCTTGCTTCTAAGAAATGAACTGTGTCTGTATATTTCGAATATTATGTTCAACAAATAAATAAAGAAGAAAGAAAAAAAAGAGGAACCCAAAAAATCCTCGTGATGGAATTTGTATTTGCCTCTTTGATTGCTTTAATACACTTAATCATTTGTTGTGTTTCTGGCTAAAATGGAAGAGCAATATTCAGGTCCAATTTTGTAAATAAATGACAGAATTTAATTTTTGCAGATGGATATACAAGGATTGTGGTGATTTCAGGTCTGAGAATGCGGTTATTGTGTTTGTACTGGGCAGTCCTTTAAAGTGCCTTAAGCGTCTTATATCAATTCTAACTGATACAAGCCGGTAGAGGGCGTTCTAAAGGACTGCGTAGTCCAGACAAAATAACCGCATTCTCAGACTTGAAATCAAGTGTAGAACTGTGGCAGCATGATGTTTTATTTATTTTGAAGAAGAAAACATCCATAGGGTAGTTAATATTATTTCAAAATACTTAGTTTTAATATGTGAAACATTTCTTGAGCAATTAATGACGAAAAAACGGAGGATGCCATGCAGTTTGGCCTATTTAAATCCCGACGACTGTATAAGGGTTTAATATTGTTTTACTGGCATTTTAAACTGTGCCGTAAATCATCGTTGTTGCAAGATTTCAGCAAAACAGAACAACTTTGAACTTCTCACGAAACGGTGCTGTAGAGGATAATGACATCATTAATCGTTTGATTGGAAAGCTTAGAGACATAGAGACGATGTCCAAAATAAACTTCATAAATTTCTTGTAGACTTCAAAACATTGCCCAGGATATTTTTGTCCACCAAACTTCGAGTTTCGACTGGAAAACAGGGTCAATTTTGGGTTATTTAGTACAAGACCTTCTATATGGCGAGACATGGTTTTTGAAATATTGAATATGAATGCCGGGAGATTTCACTAAAATGGGCGGCTATATTAAGACTAACAAAGCGAGACTAAGGCACTTGAAGCCCTTTTATAGGCGTATATATTGTGGAATTGGCTTACGTAGTTTCAGAAATGTGCAACAGAGAATGACCTTCCCAAACCTAAGTACATGTATTTGGTGAAAGATTCATGTTCCTAGCGCTTACCATTTTTAAAAGAAGAGCTACTTCCGGTTTGACCGGAAGTAGAGGTCACAGTGGTCACACAATGTGAAAAGGAGAAGAACCTTCCTTAACCTTGGTACTTGGTGAAAAAGTCATGTTCCTAGTTCTTACCATTTTTAAATAAAGATCTACTTCCGGTTTAACCGGAAGTAGAGGTCACTGATGTCACGTTACGTGCAACACAGAAGGGTCTTGGTATTTGGTGAAAGAATCATGTTCCTAATGAGGAGCTACTTCCGGTTTGACCAAAAGTAGGTCACACATGTCACGCAATGTGCAACAGAGAAGGACCTTCCCCAACCTTGACATTTGTCGAAACAATTAAGTTCATATCTCAAACGGTTCATTTTCTGTGGATTTTTCAAATATAGATCTAATATCAAATATATAAATCTAATCAAATCTTATCTAATCAAATATATAAATCTAAATAGCTTACGCGGTTACACGAACGGCTGCATCATAGACTAATAAAGCGTGGAGCGTGCACCTTGAACAGAGACTAAGAACATCGCGTTGTTCATGTACATTTTAATGGACCGTCAGAGGCACAAAGCCGCACACACATAAGCACACACACGTATATGGTATAGGAATTCCTGTAGTGGAGTTGGACACGCTTGAACGCACACGATCACACGATCGGACGAAATGCGTTAATTGTCCGTTTTGGACGGGAAGTGAAGGTCAAAATGTTACCATGTCAATGCAAAAGTTTGAGAAAAATAAATTCTCTACAATCTGATGTAAGAATTGTGATTATACGACTAGTACTTCTTAAAATATTATTTTTTGAAATTTTCAACTTCCGGTTTGAACCGGAAGACAAGGTCAAATTGGGGTCATGTCAGTGAGGCGTTTACGCAAATTGGGATGACCTTTCCGATGATGTATGGATTGTAAAAATCCATTGTGTACTTTAGGAGTTATGATTTTTTGAAATAATAAACATTTATTTAGCGTAATTCGACACCTGATGACGTCATCATGACGTCACTCAAGCCCTGTCATGTCCTAGTCAAGTTCTAACTATGTGTGAAGTTTGAAGTTTATATGAGCTTGGGAAGGGTGCATTTGTTAGCGGACAATCGACAGGCAGAAGAAGAAGAAGAAGAAGAAGAAGAAGAAGAAGAAGAAGTACCAAAAAAAAAAAACCGAACAAAATCAAGAGGTGTTCCGGGCTAGTGCCCGAACACCTAATCAATAGGTGTTCCGGGCTGAGTGCCCGAACACTTAAAAAAAAAAACTGGTCTACGGGTGTGATGAACGCACTGGTCAATGTGAACAGACGTAGGCCCTACATGATGTACAAAAGCAGGCTTGCTAGATAGTGTGGCTTGCTACCGAGTCTAGTACCTGCCCACCGGCTGTCCGTATCATTGCACAAACACTCACGACGTGTGCTTTGGTTGGCTCTGAAGATAAAATTAAGAATAAGACACACCCAAACGCAGGGGGCACCCTATAAATGTGTCCATCCCCCTGCACTGACTAATGCAAATCTAAGACATATCATGATTTAGATTGTCAACAAAGATGTTCTTGCTATTTTCTGTGTGTGTGTGTGTGGGGGGGGAGCCTAAATTTACCGACTGACATCAACTGACATGGGACCCACCGATATGTGGGGGGGGGGGGGGGGGGGTCGGGGGCTTGGCTCCCGAACGCTCATGAGGTTTGTCAGTGATTCGAAAGTTTAAAATGACCCTCGTCAGATGCCGATCATTAGACAACTCATATTCAAAATGCAAGCTTTGAAATCCGTATTTTTTTTCGAATCCTCTGTTGGAGTATAGACACAAATTCTAGTGGTGTACAGGGGGCGAAGCTCAACGTTTTTAAGTGTTTTCAAATTACCGAAAATATACGTTTAATTTTTAAATTCAAACTTTGAATACTTTGGACGCGGGACAAATCCCCTTCTGTTGGAGTTAATAGGGGCAACCATTTTTATGGGGTCCGGGGGCGACGCCCCATTGCTTTTAGCGTTTCCAGAGCGTAGATTTCCACACCTTGTCGAGAGTATTAATTTTGGTAATTCAAAGTTTTACTTCTCACACTACAAGGATTAAACAAAAATTGTCACTTGGCAAATCCAGTAGGAAAATGCCGAATGGATTTGTGTTCAGTCCGAGCCCTTACTCGGGTAAGTTTGGTGCTCAATTTGCCGACTGTGGCTCTAAATGCCGACTTAGGAACAATGGGGATGTCACATCCCCCACCCCCACCCATCCCCGTCGCTACGCCGCTGCTTATATCATTTGTAGCCGCCGTTTATCTAACATTAACCTTCATGTCAAATAAATTGAACGTCAGATCATCAACAATTGAGTAATCACAGAATTATACAATGTTTCATATTTTAATACAATTATGCCTTTTGACATTTAGTTTAAAATTTTGCTTGACGTGTTGACGGGCGGTCCGGATACACATCTTTTGGTGACAGTTTTCTAAACAAAAGGAACTTAAGGAAGGTATTATTTTTTTTAATATAAAAAAGGGGGATGGGTGCATGTAGCCCCACTATTTGTGGCGAAGGATTATTGACATCTGGTACGATGGCGATATGGGTACTGGAGTGGCATGAGTGGTAGTCAACCTATGGTGTATGGTGCGACATTCTTAATCCTATGTTGACATACTACCAGCCAAGAACCACGTGAGGTAACCATTGCTTGTAAATGAGAATGTTTGTTAATAAAAAAAAATTAAAAAAAACATTGATAATTAATAATATGTCCAATTATTACTAGCTTAGGGCCTTTTCGTATTTTCTTTACAGAACTAACCTTGTCATACTGCTCTGTTTAGTGTCCCCATCTCTCTTCAAACAATACACAGTATAGACCATGTTACCTGTGACATCACATGTTTACAAAAGAGCCACAGAACCTGGACTTCCTGCAGGCAGGATTTGTACACGGCTCAATGGGAAAATACTTTAAATCTTTCATTTTATGGAGATTGCACTGTCCGATTGTCATCAACTTTGGATATGAAGGAAAGGGGCACATCTCACAACTAGTTCAGCTCTCATTTTAATAGCCATTGAATTTATGTGGAAATTATGATACAAAATGTAAAACTTCTCATATGTCCCATGCAGTATCTTGCCTGCCAGTAATTGCCCTGGAATGTACAAGGTCACTCTTTTGTAAACAAGGGTCACATGGTCTATACACAGCTCAATGTTTGGGCATTGCCTTGATTAGACCTTGTAATAATATGACTGGACTGGATACAGGAGTAGTGCCACTACTAGTACTAGTACTACTAGTCTACTAATCTACTAGTCTACAGTATGGAGTATCGATCATGAGATTGATTAATAACATTGCTAAACATACTATTAAGGTATTAAGTGAAGTTTAAATTAATTAAAATAAAACATAATACTTATGTTTTACATTATGTAGGTAGAAGCAAATAATAACGTTTTCGTTTATCAGTGAGCAGTGTCACATTAATTAATTGGGGGTAAACAGGTGCACCCCCTCCCATTTTTGATTATTGATAGACCACGAAGCCTTCCTTTCGAGGAAACGAATTAATATTTCGAGGGAATGACATAACTATCAACTGTTTTTTCACCGGTCCAATTTTTTTTCTTCACGTGTCCCCTTAGGGGCTCCGTAATTGGCTTAGTTTTATAATAATTTGCTTTACCAAGGACAGCAATGCAAGTACGCCATCTTATTAAATTGTTGAAGGACTGTCTCTGCTCTGAACGGATATTGTTGAGTTGTAGCTTGTCGGCAGCCGTTTCGGTAGTAGTCAAAGTCCTGTTCTACAGTGTACATGTACATGCCAGGTCAGAGATCGGTATAAGATCACCACACAGCACGTGAATTGATAAAAGTGACCACGTTCTTTCAATTGAACCTTGGTCTATGATTGAACTCAACCTGTAAGCGGAATACAGTAGAAGTTGCACTCACCATAGAGCTATGCACTCACCCATTCTGACAACTCAAACAACATGGACGGACAAATCGAGAAGTTTCACCCAACGCTTCAGCTGGATTCTGCCCA
This sequence comes from Marthasterias glacialis, assembly GCA_911728455.2. Taxonomy (NCBI): domain Eukaryota; kingdom Metazoa; phylum Echinodermata; class Asteroidea; order Forcipulatida; family Asteriidae; genus Marthasterias; species Marthasterias glacialis. The sequence continues at coordinate 11,212,463 of OU452233.1, read as the reverse complement.
CTACCAGAAATGTTATCAAACCTTTGTCAGATACGTGGAGTCTGATGCAACTTACTTACCATGGTGCAGCAAGGTTCTCGGAGTGGCCTTACGGGACAAACTGCTCGGAAGTCCGGTCGTAGTGGCTTCTTTGGCAAAGGGCGGAAAACTCAGGCATCTCGGTGTTGGCAGCGGTTCAGGTAAAACCTTTGGTTAGGGTGACATTCTTTGTTCAATTTTAAGGTAAGCGTTTGGCTTAGGGAAAATAAACATTTAAAAAAAAGGCTTAATAAACTTATATCTGGATAACTTAAAAATTGCCTTCATGAAAAATGCATGACACGAACAGTTTCTTGGCCACTATAGCCATGTTTTGCTCTGAAATTGAAACTCTTTCACTCAATAAATGTATGAACGTAGGCTACCATGGGCAGGGGATAAACTCATGCCATAACTACATGTTTAAATATTATTTTTTTTAAATTTATTTATCGTTATACGGGATACATTTTTTTTTTTACGGGGTGGGCAAAAGGATAAACTCATGCCATTGGAAACGACCCTACTGTAAACTACCACACGATTACGTATTTTGTTGAATTACTTGATTCACTCATAAACGCTAAAAAAAACAAAAAAAAACAGTGATTTCCAACTTCATTCTATCACGAAACAACATACCAAAGTTGAATGGCCATGGCTTTATGGTTGGTCAGCTGTGAACGATTAGGATTGCCTTGGTTGAGCGGCTCCTATTACTTTGGGTGTAGACAAGCCACTATTTTCTTAGTGTCAGGGGAATGGTGACCTACTCTGACTGCTAAACCCAACAACAAATAGGCCTTGATGGATAGTTGACAGTGTGTTAGGTCATGGAGAAGTCTAGTTTATTGCTAGTGCTACATGGTTGGGTATAGCATAGGTATAATAAGCACGTGGATAGGCCAATGAACATTGTAAGGGTTTTTTTCTTGGGGAAGATTATGTCAATTTTGCTTCACGGGCAAATCGCCGCTTTTCCCGCATTATTCAGTGTTTTTGTCATGCAGCGGCAGTCCTTCGGGACCATTGTAAGTTAAGTTTTAGCACACACTCCCTCTGTTTTCCCTTAGGTGCTGTGTTATTCTTGACCCGTGTGACCACAAGGGCCACACTTTCGTGGTGTTTCTCAAATCTTACATGCAGCAGCCGTTTAGTTGGTTTGCGAACCCCACAGAGTCGTTTATCCGGACAGAGTCGTTTGCGCAGAGTCTACTGTGCACATGATCCCCATTGTTCTATATCCACGACGTTCACACACTCTAAAAAAGAAGTGTAAATATTTGCTGTGTAAAACAGCTGGGTAAAAATATTGTGTAACATTTGCTCAATATTGGGCAAAACCACAATTTTTGTATTACCCCTCACTTGTGTAAAACTATTACACAATGAAAAAGGTTATATACTCAAAAGTGGTTAAGAAATCAGTTAGCACAACAAAGAGGTTCCAATCAAGACTGTTTACCCAAGAAATGGGTAAAACAACAGTTGTTTTACCATTAAGCAGTGTAACATTTGCACAACAAGTGGTAAGAAGTAACAAACGATGAGGTAAATTGGCCCACGTGGAAACATTTTTCCCATAATGCAATGTGTGGCATACACTCGTACATTTATTAACAATTCGCAGGCAAATCATTCGCAGAAAAAAATACCCAATGTTGCTTAAAATTTTACTCTTTGTGGTGGTAAAAAGGGAACATGGTCGTCAGCGGGGTAAAACGCTACGCAACAGGGGTTGCGTCAAAATTTACTCAATTCCTGTGTAAAACATTTTCCCAACAATGCTTCAAAATGTTGACCCAACTATGTTGTGTCAAACTGTACCCAACAAATAACTACCCAATCTTTTGACCCTGCAACGTTACCCAAAACGTTGTGTCCTGTATTTACTTAGTAGTTGAGTACTTTAGCCCCAAGAATGGAGTAAAAGTTAAAACGTGTTTTTTTAATAGAACACATGATTGCACCAACATTTGCCTCGACTGAGAAAACTAAAGGGGAGAGGAGTTCAGCAAAAGAAACACCATAACGTTAACCGTCATAACATTGCTTTTTATTTAATTGATGCACTGTTTATCGGAGTGAACTGGTCTTGTACAATCTCTGATTAATCTATGATTAAAGATAAGTAGTGACAACGCAATAATCACCTTGCTTGAAACTAGATTATAATGCGTTTACAATTCCGGGGGGGGGGCAGATACACTTGATCCTAAGATGAACGAATATGGTGTCGAATGGAACAAAATGACTAATAACAAAACTCTTGCGAACAGACAATGTAAGAATCTCTTCTTGTGAGAAGTGCTGGCTCTGAAAAGAGCCGGTTGGTTTTGCCAGACCTTTCAAAGACGAAACCTTCATGTTGAAAAGTCAATGCAGCTTTCCTTGATGAGACATTTCCCTCTTCACCAGACAGTTGTTCCTCAAGCAGAATGCTATTAACACGAAGCCAAATTCTTTCTTGCAACTACATGTATGTTCATACGAACGCACAGTATCAGACTTACGTCCAGCCCCATCATGTGTAATGTCTTACAAATTTCAATTTCAAAAACAGGATGTAACGAAAAACTGCTCCAAAATCCATGGAAGACCTCAACAATATACTTTAAAATCACCTAAACTACGAAGGAGATGTTGCCGGTTTTGATGGTACGATTTTGTCAGATTAGACTAGCCACTTTATACCCCAATTATCTATCTATACCCTTCATCCCCCTTCATTTCACCCAACACCGACCGCTCAAAACCCGATCTTCGGATCGGGCAACTTGGCTTTTTTACTATATAAACGAGCTTGAATGTATTCATGTAATTTTGCCTGCCAGTAAATTAGTAAGTCGAATTTTTGACCAACGTCTTTTAATGGACTTCGACAAAATTATGACACAAAACAAACGAATGGATGCTTTTAGATATTGTAAAATAAATGTAAATATTGCATAAATATCGGATGCATATGAGTGCATTGTCGCAGCATACTCATTATTACCACATACGACAATGAGATAATTTGTTTGCACTGAGTGGCCTGAGCAGCCTTTTCATTTAAACTCCATACTCAAAGACATAATCTTAAAACAAGTCTCTGTCGATAGTATACCGCGAGACCATACATCAACATGAATGTAACCAATTTGACAAACTGATTCCCAAAACTGAAAACTGCTCATTTAACAAAATTGATTTCTGGTAGTAATCCAATCCGCGAAATCATCAATTTAACACAACAGTGATCTCCAGCAGAACCATCCGCAAGATCTTAAACATTAATTAGCAAAATTGATTCCCGGCAGTAATCGAATGACAGAAGGTTTGCACATGTACTTAAAGCCAAATGGAAAATTTAAATAAACAGCTGAAATGGCATAGGCCAGGTTGCATGCTAATCCAATCATTACAAACAGAATACCATAATGTAAGTAGAGCAGAATACTTTTGAGAGCTAAGTTTGTAATTATGTTTAGGTAAATCAAAATCAGCCCAAATTAAAACGACATTAACATTTGAATGAATACACCCGATGACTATTGAGGTGTAATAATGAAATTCAGCTATACATTGCACCTAGGCCAGTTCAAGAGAGGAGAGAAAACCCCAAAAACCCAGTGGGAAAAAGAAGGGAAAGTCTCCTCCGGCACCGAATTGTAATGGCAACTAAGTAAAACTCCAAGAACCGAACCAGACGCAACATTAGCAGAATGTACTCCCGATGCAAGGGTACCAAACCACACTTTACACCCCTTAATTTATGATGGTGTTATAGTGCCACAGGTGTCTACCGTTAAAAGGTGGTACACGGGGAGGAGGCGAGAATTTCGGTAAATGAAATTTACTAACTTAACACAAAGACTGCTCAAACAAAAGTGGAGGGCTTTCATAACAAACACCTGAACAGCTCAAAGGAGGCCTGCACAAGACAGCCCAGTAAAACCAATTGACGGGGTTCAGACCGGTGGTAATAAACTTGAGCCAACTTCCGACCCGGTAGCGATTTACTGTCCTGTGCACTGTTCACCATGCTGCACCACGATGCACTATATTATGCAGAGAGCAATCGGTCACTTTATCTTGCAACGTCCATCACGTTGAGTTTATCAGCAAGTTTACACGATCCCCTTACATCTCATGATTAACAATGGAATCAACGGAACTGATATCACGATACCAATGAAGATAAATGCCCCATCGGCGCTACCACTCAAGTCGTATATCAATCCTGGAAGGAAAACAAGAACATACTTATGTTAAAGCGTCATATCTTCGATTCGTAAATAATTAGTGTGACAATGTGATCGATAAATATATATTTATTCGATCAACTTGGAGACTGTTCATACCACCCGTACATTGCATTCGATATTCAACGTGCACACATCATTCATTGATAATGTTTTTCTTACAATAAAAAACTCACTTGGGACGACAACGCATCTGAATTACCGTAGACTTGGTAGACAGTGACGTGATGGCCAGTTACAAACTGAATAATTGATCATGGACAGTGTCACTATCCGAAATTCTCCAAACTATCCGTCAATATAAATTACTTAAAAATGCCTGATTTTTTCAGCGGCAACAACGAAACTAACAAGGTCACAGTGATATAATGAACTTCAAAGCAAAGCGATTTAATAATCAACTGGAGCACAATGTTTGTGCTTCACAAAGCACCAATATCAGCCGACCTTACACGGGGCTGTAGCCAAGATGCATATGACCAAACATGGCTTAAAAAAAATTCTCTTATTTAAGATAAATGGCCCCTAGTAGGTGTCCTTTGACCCATGACCTAGCTTTGGTAAGTTGTCCTTATGTCCATGTCTGGTTAAAATTTGCTAAAGCGTTCGGAAGTTATAGTGATTTTCGGGCTGATCACGTGACATCAGCAACTGAACAACTGAACAAATTATGTAAACCCCATAATTGAAGTACACACATCCACACGTAATACACACTGTGTGCATCATCGATTACTTGTTTTTTTTTTTTTTTTACAAAAACAAACCAATTAACCCAACGAACAAACAAACAACAAATAAAAAATAAAAAATGCAACGTTCACTTCATTTTTTTGGCAGTCCAATTGGCCTAAAATTGCAAAATGCATCTTTAACATTCCTCATTGAAATTGTTGCGCTGATTTGATAATTTGTTGGTCAATGCTTATCTCATCAAAATGGCATCATTCCTACTGGGTATTCAATGACTTATGTTATATTGAAAGAAACACGAAATAGTAATCTACGTAGGGAGAACACTCACATTGATTTTGAACTTGTCTTTCGGATTTCAAAAGATGGTCAACTCAGCATCCAACAAGAGAGTTGCACGCGGGTATAGTGGAGTAAAGTGACGCATTGTTTTAGCTTGCTACTTGGCGGCATACTTTGTTACTTCAACTTCAGGTTTTTTAAATTTTTATTTATACTTATATTGTTTAACCTACCTGGAAGAAACTCAATGGTGAATGCTACAATTGCTAGTTTTAGCCCAAGCCATCCATATAAGCTAACCAGCAAATCTGCTCCCAGAATTTGTTTGAACAAAAGTTCTTGCAAACACGCGTTCATTCCGTGGCAAAAGAATATAATGAACGTTGACATCGCCAATGGCCAAAATGTTTTTAACCATGGAGTTATGAAGAACATCAAAGATGCTATGCATATCAGTGTACATATCGGACCCCAGTAAGACGACATCAATCGGTCCACAAACAAACCTTGAGTCAGTTTAGATAATAAATTGGCAACGCCTGCAATGGTGAAAACAATCGCGGCATCATTGGAAGAAAATCCTTTGGACTGAGCCATTGACACAAAGAAAACAGTCCACATGTCAAAACTTGCATTACTGCAACAGTTAATAACTGCAGCGGCCCAGTAACGCAAATTGGAGAGCAGTTCAAAATCGAGATTTTGCAAAACAGACTTCCAACATGGGCAACATCCGTGGCAACTTTCAGCCTCAGTTCGATTTTCATCTTGTCGAATCACGTGATAGTCACTGTTATGACATGTATTTTTATCGACAGTGATCATCAGAGCGCCACACACGGCAAGATGAAACGAGAATCCTCCAATCAGCAGCATGGTTCCCCTCCACCCATATGTTTCCAGCAATAGTTGGGTTAGCGGCGCAAATAACAGAATCGCGGTTGACGAGCCCGTCTTCGAAATACCGACGGCTGTTGCTAAGTTTTTAGTAAACTTGTTGCTAACAGACGCCACTGACAAACACTGTGATAATCCCAGCCCGGGACCTGTATTTTATTGAAAGATAAAATTGGTTACTTCAATGATTCTAAATTTCATATTTCTGTACTAAGGGTAATCATCAGATAATAATCAATAAATTTTCGATCGTTTGGAGGGACCCTGGGATTAGCAAAGGGTCGCTAAACGCACATCATACTGGTATGTAGAAAACTATAACTAGTAAACTAGTAGAATTTGCGGGTACAACCATGAAAAAAAATCTCTTTTGGGAGGAGTGGTGGCTCTGAAGAGAGCCGGTGTGGTCTCGACGTTTCGAACAGTATACTCTGCTCGTCTCCAGGAGCCGTCACTCCTCCTAACATAGATGTTTACATGGTTGTACCCGCAAATTGTTATAGTTCACACCATGCAAAGCTTCAAACATCACATACTGGTCTGTGTTGTGATTTTCAGACATCAGACATTGACTATACACTCATTTGCCAGACATCTGACGTCACACTGTCAACATCGAGAAATACGTCAGATAACAGGAATGTGGAATCAATTGACGTAAATAGACGGTGCAAAACTAGAGCGTTTTCGAACATTGTGTCCCGTTTGAAAGCAAGAATGTGTTTCCTTCACACTTTAGAGCCATCTATGTTTTAAAACTGTTCCCCAAAATGTTGGAAAATTGTACGTTCTTTTACTTCTACTTGTTACCATGAAGAATGCACTGCAAAAACTAGTGTTAAAGTGGTTCTCTTGGTATCTAAATGACCGACGTGGTGTTAATTTTACCAACAATAAAGCAATATTGGGATAAAGAAAACAATGTCGGTGTTGTCACGTATAGATACCATGAGAATCAATATAACACCCCCGTTTTAACAGTGTGGGAATCGGAGCGGCCAGCCACGGGCTGTTTGCTGATCGGACGCCAACACAAGCTCAACGTTAATAGCTCACAACTTCCTCTTTTCAATTGAGACTTTGACCAAACTGGTTGTATTTACATCACTATTCACTAAGGAAACGTTAATCTCCTTTCTCTTACAGTCACAAGTAAGGTATTCTGAAAAATTTTCTGGTCAAAATACCCGGACAACTTCGTGTAAACAAAGGAAAACATTGGGAGACTTTTTGACGGTAATTTTTTTTCCACAGTTCTCACCAGTAGTACGCCTGCTCAGAACTACGCGCGCAATACTCATTAGCGCGCATGCTCAGAACTGTCTGAAGTCTCCAATTGTAACAAAAACTGACAATACTTAGTCCTTGCTGATAGCGTTTACCTGCCAAGAGCAGCAAAATAACGGCAAGTTGGAAGACACTCGATACGAAGGCTCCAGCAACGCCAGCAACACCGACCATAAGGCCTGATACCATGATTGTAACACCTGTCCCCAAACGCCGGCCAATCAACCCTGCAAATGGGGCTATAACCAAAAACGAGTTGTTAACAAATTGTTACTATGTCACGAAGACATACAATAGATATGTTTTGAAATCATTTAAAATCATTGTTTCAACTATTATATTGTCATATTACTATAAATCTGACTTTAAATGATGTGACTTGTGTTAATTTGCATTATTGCGTTCTGGCTTTGTTTATTATTCAGTTGCTGACATGATCAGTAAATGACCCTTTTTATTGTATTCCTAAGTTGTATTGTCACGGTTGCTGTATCATCAATAACGACACAATTATTCCCACCATGTGTGTGGGTGTGTGTTGATCCCTAGTTGACTTCAGTGTGTAAAAAAATGATCAGTTTGGGGGTATTTTTCGTTTTTTGTAAACGATTCCTTTTTGGTTTACGGTTACCATCATTTCACTGGTAATGATCATGTAGTCTTTTAACCGGATAATCTCCAAAGCATATAATTACTATCAATAACGTGATTATTTGGTGTTTAGAATGGTGATAGGCTTTTGTTTTTTTAAACGTACTTTTTTTCTCAGTTTTATAGTATCAAGTGATTTTCAGCGGATAATCACCTATTACGCATAAACGTTTATAAATAACGTAACTATTTGGTGATAAAAATTGTTTATTCTTTCGTTCTTGAACACCTTACTTTTTTAATTTTACAGTTATCGTAATTTTACTGGTGATTGTAACGTGATATCATTTGTGGTTTAAATAACATTATTATTTAGGTGATTTCGTTTTTGTTGAAACACTGATAGTTGTTGTTTGACCGCGGTACATACGGATTTTATCAATGTTGCCGAGGTATTACTTTCCACTTTGACTTAAAAAATCCATCTGTTTTCTGATTTAATCAATCGATGGCATCTCAAAAATTGAGCATGTTCGCGATGTGATCCTGGAGGTGAGTCTCATTACATCGCGGTTGCTGACATGTGACATTTACGGTGATCTTTAGGACACTTCCACTTTTAACAGTTCACCAAAATAAGGCAAAATATTTAAATATGTGTTTAGAAAGTCATATCCTTTCGTAGGTATGCTGTGGCGTCAAACAAAATTCCTTCTTCCCGTAACTTTCAGCAACAATCAGGAGAGAAAGGATGTTACTGAAAAAACGTGTTTTTTGTGCTGTACTTAAGTCTAAATGTCTGGATAAGAAACTAGCTATGACGTCATGATCGCGTCCTCGGTTTTCAATAAATATTTACCAATATATATATTTAAAAACAAATGAAAAATTCAAATCTTTAGAATCAGAGTTGTTATGATTGGAATCTTTACATGAATATGTGAAAACTCTTTATATTGTTAAATGACCTGATTTGACCTCACTTCCTATCCAAAACCGGAAGTTCAAATAAAATTCTTGTAAACTAACGTTTCATTGTTTTTGATATAGTTTTGTTGATTTAAATGTTAATATATAGATAAACTATTTCAATTATCGCCATCCTGATCATCTAGTTTTTGTTGCGTCACAAAAACTCACATCCATTTTTTTCCTTTGAGAATGGATAAAAAACAGTTTTGCGGAACCCAGCCTACTTGTTTCAAAGAGCCATTGCCTACAAAAAGAGTTTTGCTGTCTGCTTTGCAAAAACATCATTCTTTGTAATCTGGATCTCATGATTATTTCTGAGTTGAAGGGGGCATTCTTTGGAACACATGGAATTGAATGGTCCTAACATCTAATGGCTGGGTGGCCAAGCAAGCAAGCAAGCAAGCAAGCAAGCAAGCAAACAAACAAACAAACAAACAAACAACCCAACAAACAAACAAACAAACAAATAAACAACCCAACAACCAAGCAAACAACCCAACAACCAAACAAACAACCCAACAACCCAACAAACAGACAGACAGACAGACAGACACAAACAAACAAACAAACAAATAACCCAACAAACAAACAGACAGACAGACAGACAGACACAAACAAACAAACAAACAACCCAACAAACAAAACAAACAAACCAACGAACCAACAAACCAGCAAACCAACAAACCAACAAAACCACAAAGCCATAAACCCACCAACAAGCAAATACACCAACAAACAAACAAAAAACCCAAAAATGAGACTGAAAATGCGCAAAGGAATAGTTATATCGTGACCTCTTGTGAATAATGTTTCTGGGCCACAATTCGTACCTTCTACAGCCACCCTACATCATCAATAAACGATCGAGCACATACGTGCAAGATCGTACAAGTACGCAAATGACGTCTTAATTTGGTTGATATTTGTTAACGATTTTAACATGATTGTTAGGTTTGGAAAATGTAATTGAAATATATGAATAACGTGACTGTTAGTATTACTTTAGAAAAATTAAATTTGATTTTACCTGATTCCAGAAAGGGCCAACGACGCGATTATAAGTCTGCTAAACCATAAACTAAACACGTCATTTCGACATGGCCAAGAACGTTATTGTTTTGGTTATATTGTCACCGTGATTTTAACATGATTGAAACACAAGGTTATGCAGTGAATACGCAATCAAACCTAAAGCTAACTCTAGCTTTAAGTTTGAATTGAATCCCGTGTGTGAAGATCGTGATTAACACCAATCGAGCTTTTCACGTCCCACCATTTACAGGGCGAGCGTCAAATAAATTTCAATGGCAACATTAAAGGGACACAATCCCAATGCTTTTGAATTGGGCGCTTTGGGCTATAACAAGGAAATAAACATGGATGGAAAGATTTTTTTTAAGCAGAATATAAAGTTTCACATAAATATGCCTTCAAATTGTGCGGTTTTTCGTTTAACTTCTCGACCAAAAACGCTCCACCATTTTGTAGGACCAAGGTTTTGACTCCAAGAAATGGCGGACCGTGTTGCGTTGGTCATCTTTCGAGTCGCTGCTGGGTGAGCTAAAGCTGAGCAGTTATTATTAAGATCACTATCTGTTTTTGATATTCAAAGAAGTAAATTATAGTTCAGAAATAAACACATGTAATAATACTTTTAATTCCACTTTGACCAAGCCGCAAGCGTTGCAATGAGTTGGTGGAGCCAGGCCGGCTGCGCTTCTTGGGCCGGTCAGCCTAGCCTCAAAATCAAATGTGTCCCTTCCTTTTGCGACCTTAACCCTGCCTTCCTGAAGAAATGGAATAAGACACTAACTAACAAGTCTTTCCATTTACTCATGTTGCTGGAAGAACAATGCCAGCAATGCATTGATGACCAGTTACTCGACCAGTTACGGGGCCCCTGACGTACCATTTTATTTTGATGAAAATATTCCGATGTTCTCTCGAAATATTAAATCGTTCCCCCGAAATAATTTCCTTCCCCCGAAGTCATTGCGTTCCCACGAATCATTATTTCGTCCCCTCGAAAATATTCATCAGCTACGGGGCCCCTGACATGCCATTTTATTTTGATGAAAATATTCCGACGTAGCTTTTTTTCATCAAACGATCGAAATGCCATACCAGAGATCCGTGATGAATTTTAAAAGAAACGAAATAATAATTCGTGGGAACGATTTTTCAAGGGAATGGAATAACTCTCGACTTTTGTTCACCCGTCCAATTTTTTTTCTAATTTGTTCCATTAAGGGCTCCGTAAGTTAGTGTGACTTTTGGAATAAACAGAAGACGAAGAAGATGAAGCAAAATTCTCGTCTAAAAACGTAAAAGGTTTACACTATAACAATAATACTGTACAGTAAAGCACGTACTTGCCAATCCTGACGACGTGACCGTGAGTGTTATAATCCAACCTAAGAGCGTCGTATTTGTTGCAAACTGTTGTTGCAATGAAGGCAGCATTATCCCCAGTCCTTTTAAAATAACTGTCAATATAAAGAACGACATCCACCTTGTTAACACTGCGATCCAGCCTGAAATACCTCCATCATTGTCTAAATCTTCAGCTGTTGTCTTTGATGCCATGGCTCGAGCCAGAGTCAGCATCGGCACCGTCTGGAAAAGCAAATAACCGTTTGGAAAACCATGCAACGATGCGGTACTTTCAAAGGCCCTTACTACAATTCTTTCATATGGAACAAAATTGAGCCAATTTTGAACAAAAGAGATTTGACCCTTTGTGTTTGTGGATGGACTGACCGTGATGCAATCACTAAAGAATGCGATTACTTCAATGCACACAGCCAGGTCTATGGAATACACCATTATTATCAAAATAGGGGAAAGGAAACATTACAGGTGCACACTTGCTACTGACAGCACAATACACATTAACTTTGTACATGTATTTCAAACTTGCTTATTAAATTTAACAGTACTCACTGAAATTGTTATTCACAATTTTTGAAATATAAAACATCATAGGTTTGTTAAAAAAAATGGTATGGAAACAGTTATGTCAAAGATAACTTTGTAAAGAAAAAATACATAAAACCTGAGTTGACTTAAATTTCCACACTGTAGAACAAGGCATATCAAAAGTAAGGTGGTTTTAAAGGCCCCATGTTGCAAATGTTGTCGCCAATATTTATGACTTGTACCCCCAAGTCGCAAATATTGGCGCCAAAATTGACGCCAATATTCACGACTTGTACCTAAAGTCGCAAATATTGACGCCAATATTGACGCCAATATTCACGACTTGTACCCTAATAAAAAAAAATACATTAATAAGAATAAAAACTAGGAATGTGTTTGTAGCAAGACAAACACGGGGGTTTCAGGTAAAACAAAACAAACGATTGACAAATGTATGATGTCATGATGATTTAAGTCGTTTGTGTTTCAGGTCGCCACAGTCCTTAAAAAAATGAAACTTGCCACAAATGCTCATTTCACTATATGATGACGTCAAAAAAATTCCCAATATCGTCACTAGAGGGCGTTTTTGACTTGTGTTTTGCACATTTTTTTTTTTTCAAAAATCGTGTTTTCCCCATAACTTCTGTTTTGAAACTTGGCAAACTTGTACATTTTTACAAGATCAATATAATTAGAACCTAATTTGGTTGATGGAGTCACCTTTGGGTGCGTTATAGTCCATTTATTCATCCCATTTTTGGGATTTTTTTTTTTATTATTTTTTTTTTTTTTGCGTTTTTTCACTTAAAAATCTAAATGGCCGCCTGACAGGGCCAAGGGAAAAATAATAAGGCTTGGTTGACAAATCCAAATATTTTTTGGGTCTGAAAAAAAGAGAAATTAACATGTTGAAAATATTCTTTTGTTACAAAAATTGATATAATTTGACCCCCTAATTATACAGGCTGAAAACAAAGTCAAAGATGGCCGCCAAAAATGGCGGCCATTTTGAATTCTGGCAAAGAAATAAAAAATAAGTAGAAAATATGTTCAAAAAGAAAAAAACAGTAAAATCGTGTAACCCAAGGTCAAAAAAAGGTTGTCATGGCAACAGCTAACCCCGGTATCAATTATTTTGTGCAATTATGATTGTAGATTTATTTTGGGAAAAAGTCAGAAAAGTGATCGGAGTAAGCGTTAAAAAGTTACGGGGAAAAAATCGGTGGGGGGCACATTGTGCCCCCCGGTCCTGATAGGGTTAAAGGGGGCTCTAACGAGTTTTTAATAAGTGAGTTATTACAATTTTGTGAATACGTAGACATCATATAATAAATAGCGAATATTTTTTTTTTTTTTTTTTTACATTTAAAAATTTATTTAGCACTGGAAAATACCGTCCGAAAGTGTACTCTCTCGAGCGGCTTTTGCAAACGAAAGTCAAAACGGCTGACAGCGCCAATTGTATGCTAATGATATGCATATGACACCTTGACGTCACTGTATCCCCACACACACTTTGGCGACGGTATCCACACACTGGACTGCATGCACTGTACGCCCACGTCGCGTACACACATTCCTATTTTTGCATCCTTGTGGAGACTTCTTTTGTTCTTTCCTTTGTCCCTGTAGTTAACATCCTCCCATAGCCTTTGTACACAAAATTCCTTGTGAAGCAACCCTCTCTTTAGAATTTCCCTATGGAGACACATTGTTCCTTGCTTTCCCTTTTGTCTAATGTCTCCATAAGGCAGCGAATATCAGGGCACACGTGCATGAAGTGCTGCAAAGTCGACACTTACTTTTGTGGAATGAGTTTACAAGCTGACTACATCATGCCCAGCTTGCGGTGTGTTGTTGGGGGTTTGTTCGAGAAGTTATGTGAAAGATCGCAATGTTGTAAGCTTTCACAGATTTTCTATCACAAATGCATCCCTCCTTCGAGTATAGGTTCAGTTTGTAAATAACACTCGCTCCAACTTTCGGCTGAGGAATTCGTCGACAATTTGCAGAGCACATTTTGCCGATGAAACAAGTTTAAAATTGAATCACCACACGGGAGACTTTGCCTTCGATGGTGTACTACTACTAGATACTAGTAGCCCTATAGTACTACCAGGAGCTTTCAAAGAGGGATAGCCTCCGTCTGTCAGGCGATACGCTGGTCATTACCCAAATTGAATCTGCAGACTTGCTTTCACTTCATACGAATCATGATGTCTACGTAGTCACAAAATTGTAATAACCTATTTATTAAAAACTCGTTAGATCCCCTGTTTAAAATCAAATAATGTACTCAAAATAATGTATAATCAAAATATTGGTATAGCGTTTGAGGTTTTTAGTATGTAATTTTCACTCTTGTATCTGGTTTACTTTCTTTTCTTTGAAAGGTAAACTTGAGAAGCAACTATTCGTTCCTCTCTTGGACAAATTTAAGCACATCCACAACCAAGTGGTTGAGCCAAGTGAAGAGCAAATGAGCATCTACCGTGAGTCACTTCAGACTGATCATGCAACAGCCGCAGGTGTTGAGTTCGACTGGCACCAGGAGACATTGGAAGAACACCAAGCCCAAAACAGCAATCGAGCTCCTGAGCAATTTCATGTAATTACGGCGCTGCATTCGATTTACTATGGTGGCCGTATGGAGGACAAAGTACCGTACCTGTATAACCTTTTGGTGAACGGTGGAGTAATGGCTTTTGTATTAAAATCTGGTAATTAAAAAATCATATACACGCTTTATGAAATAAGTGTCGTTAATAAGTTTGGGGAAAATGAACACAATAGGTCAGGGGCTGCGGAAAATTATATAAATATAGGTTCCTCACCTGTTCTTGTTAGAACATTACCATATTTCATATTTCCATGTTCTAACCCGCTTTTCCCACAGGTATGTAAATAACCCGCTCTTCTTTTTCAGCTCCCAACCTGTTCTTTTCAGAACATTAGCCCATCCTTCCTCCCCTTCCCACTCAACCCCATACCTTACCTTTGTTAAACCCTCCCACCTTCCCTTTCCCCTCCCCCTCATTCATGTTCCCACCTGTTCTTTTCAGAACATTACCATACTTCATATTTTCAAGTTCTAACCTGCTTTTCCCACAGGTTTATAAATAACCCGTTCCATTTTCAGGTTCAAACCTGTTCTTTTCAGAACATTACCCCATCCCCTCTACTTGAGTTCATATGTTTATGTTCTAACCCATTTCTCACGCAGGCTTTATAACCCGTTCTCCCTACGGGTCTGTTAATAACCTGTTCTGTTGTTCACATGACATAACCCACAATGGCACTATCTATTGATGCCAAGTGTATTTTCCGCAAGTTACGCAAACTTAAACTTGTCACATCTTGACAACTACCGCTTTTATCGTCTATCCCGTATTCTCCCCAAAGGCCTCCAAATCAAGTGTGCCCCCTCCTTTGGTGACCTTAACCCCTCATTCCAGAAAAAAATGGAATAAGACGTTAACTAACACGTCTTTCCATTTGCTCATAGTACTGGAAGTTCAGTGCCAACAATGCATTGATGAGCAGTTACTTGAGATTACTCACACCGAATCTCTACTCAGGGATTCATGCTCTAATCAAGAGTGGGAACATTTCCAAGACATTCTGTTGTCCATTATTAACCACCTACGGTCCACCCTAGTGGACAAATAGAATAAGAAACGCCGTAATGCCCAAGCTAACCATAAGAAATACATTCTCAGGCGTTTCCGCAATGAGGGTTTGGCTGACCCTCCCACTGAGGGGTTACCAATTACAACAAATATAGTAGTTAACCTATCTAATACTGATCTAAATGAACCACAGGTAAAACTGCTGTCAAGGGGCCTTAAGTTTTGCCCCACACCCAGAGAACCCGACCAATTGTCTTTCCAACAAGACATGGCCCAGTTCAACCGTAGGCTACGCCTGCGTGAATATTTTCATGTAGACCTCTCCACAGACGATGAGTCACCTGTGGTTTCCCAACCCGCCCGCAACCGCTTCAAAGAAAAGAGTAGTTGGGTACCCCCTAAGAACCGAGATGTAGCTCTAGAAACCTACATCAACTCAGTCAACTCTGAGATTCTTAATGTTTCTAACTCTAGGGTATCTAATAACCTCCCCCAAGACGAACGGAATGCCATTACTGAGCTCCGTCAATCACCCAACATAGTGATGAAAGGAGCTGATAAGGGGTCCGCAGTTGTAGTCACGAACACAGATGACTATATAGCTGAGGGCCTCAGACAGCTCAGCAACACTGATCATTATGTTGAATGTGATACTGACCCCACCCAATCATTCTCCAAACAGATTTACGACACCCTCCTAAGCATTCACAATGATAATGGTATCAACAAAGATACACTTAACTATCTCCTCCCTCAGGACCCCGTACAGCTCGCTTCTATCTTCTACCTAAGATACACAAGCCTAACAACCCGGGCCGACCCATTGTATCTGGTAATGGTAGCCCCACAGAATGCATCTCTGAATTTGTTGATAGCTTTCTCAACCCTCTAGTTCCCCTTATCCCTTCCTTCATAAAGGATACCACGGACTTTCTCCGTAAACTAGAGGTTACCAGACACCAAGTACCAAACTCTGCATTTCTAGTTACCCTTGATGTATCATCACTATATACTAACATACCCAACAGTGAAGGCATCAGTTCATGTGTGTCTGCACTCAGACATAATAAACAATCCCGGCCCTCTGTAAGACACCTTAACGAACTCATGAGCCACATCCTGACTAAGAATAACTTCTCATTTACAGACAGGCATTTCCTACAGACACAGGGTACCGCCATGGGTACTAAAATGGTGCCCTCATATGCCAATCTGTTTATGTCTGACCTAGAAGACAAACTGTTGTCATCTGCCCCTAACCGCCCTCTAGTATGGTGGAGATTTATCGATGATTTTTTTCTCTATCTGGTGTGGCAGTGAAGATAGCTTGAAAGAGTTTATCGATCATATCAACTCATTCCACCCCACGATAAAGTTCACTGCTGAGTACTCTCCCACGAGTGTTAACTTTCTAGATGTGACAGTAACTAAATCCCCCAATGGTATTGTGACAGATGTATACAGTAAACCTACTGACAGCCACTAGTATCTTCTATCTAACAGTTGCCATCCTAGCCACTGTAAAAAGGCAATCGCTTACAGTCAGGCCTTACGTATAAGACGTATATGTGACTCTCGTACGTAAGCACGTACGTGATAGGTATATAGGGCCTATAGAACGAAAGACGATCATTTTGTCAATTGCATTTTCTCCACCATCATACATCAAACAACTCACGTGAGCATGTGATCGTCTCAGTAAAGTATTCTCTTCCTCTCCCTGTCACAATTAAGCCATCAGAATGACATAAAGGGAAACACACTGAACTTGGCATGACTTAACAGTTTTTTCTTTGCGTAGCCATTGTTACACACCCACAGAACTTAACAACACACCGCAAAGTTCGATGAACTGTGACAAGACCTGACTTGTTGCGTGTAAGTATATACACAGTATACAGTAAAAGCCTAGAGAGCACACGCACGGGGTGCAATACAGTAAGGTAACTGTACAGACTCTATCGGCGATCGCGCTAAAAACGGCACTTTTCACCTTAATATAACTTCGTTATGCAACGGCCAATTTTGTTCAAATTTCACAATTAGGCTTTTATAGTCGTTATCTATTACTAAAAAATTCAACATGTAGTTTGCTCAAAATAAAAAATTGAAATAAAAAAATTCTTATTTTTAAACTCGTCGTCGTAACAAACTAACATTTGATGACGTCATCAATGTCATATTTTCAAAAGTCATAAACTACATTTTATTTTGTACAGTGAAACCATGTCAAATTCTGTTTCATATTGACTCCACAGCTTAAAATTGTGACTTTTTAAGCATTTTTTGCTTCAACTTCCGGTTTGAACTGGAAGACAAGGTCAAGTTGGGGTCATCTCTGTGAGACATTTAATTATTTTTTAAGACCTTTCCGATGATGTATAGATTGTAAAAATCCATTGTGTAATTCACAATTTTTTGAAATAATAAACTTTGATTTAATGTAATTCGACACCTGATGACGTCATCATGACATCACAACAACGGTTTCGTCTCCTTGCCATATACTACATGTATGAATTTTCAAGGTTATATGACTTTCGGACGTGTGCATTTGAAAGTGGACAATCGCCAGGGAGAAGAAGAAGAAGTATTAAAAAACTAGAATTTTAGAGTTTGTGGACAAACTCGCGGTGTTCGGCTTGAACGTATTAAAGAGATGGCGTAATTGAAATTTTTAAGGTCAATATTGTGTGCAAGTTTTTGTCTCTTGTGCTATTTATAAGGCGTGTTCCCGGCTATGACCGAACACATAAAGAAAACAAACAAACAAACAAACACTAGAGGTGTTCCGGGCCGTGCCCGAACACCTAAAAAAACGTTCTTAAAAAAAACAAAAAAAAACGAACAAAAAAACAAACATTGCCGTCGTTTTAATGTTGAGTTTTGTGGCTAATTTTTAATTTCAGAGACTGACAGTCTGAGCAAAGTACAAGGGCAGTTTCTCTCCCCAAACATACCCGGGTACCGTTACTACACTAAGCAGACGCTTCAAGCATTCCTTGAAAGAAACAACATCTCATACGAAACCCTCGATATCCCACGGTGTTTCATTGACGTCACAACCTGCTTTGACGAACACTCAACAGAGGGCGCCGATATTTTGGACTTTCTTTCCCACATGAAACACTTTCGAAAAGATGGGGTTGAAAGAGAACAACGGGAAATATTTCTGGATCTTCTGCGTAGGAATGCACACGTGGTCGGGGAAAAGCTCATGGTGACCCATGACACGTCGGTGGTTATTGTACGACGCAGCAGTCAAGAATTTAGATGCATTTAGATGATGCTGAACTTATAGATTATCACATCTTCATACTGCCTTCTATGGACATTTCTGGTGAATTATTTTTAACGGAACAAGCGTCGAGGTGATATGGTAATCATTAAAAATCCTCAGTAACGGCCACACACAAATTATCCGTAATTGGTGTGCACAAGCAATATAAATGTCTAACTCGCGACTCAAAAACAATCAATTAGCAGATTATCTTGTTATTGTTTATGCTCTCATGGGTTTCTAAGGCTGCATCCCACTAAATAAACTACAATAGCACACACTGCAAAACGCCAAGTATCCAAGAATACCTAGAAGTCTCACAGCGTGTTCAAATAAAAAGAAGAGTAATCATTAAGTCCTAAATTTCCACCCTCTGGTCAATTTGACATTGGTAGTCCCTGGCCCCTCGAGATATTCTCCGTCAAAGTAAAAACACCCTTACACTTGTGTAAATTTCAAAAGTTAGAAGCCAACAACCCCCAGGTCACAAAAATTGTGCAAAGTTGTAGCACTGTACCCCTTTTAATTGGCCCTCAAATCTCTCTAGAGTATGGAATATTTTGAGGGCCTACAAAAATATACATGAGGCCGACGGACTGTTTTCTCCCGATTTAGTGGGGAGCACACCTTAGAGGAAGTTAATTTTACAGATTGACTTGAGACTACATTCAGAACATTAGGAAACACACAAAAGTTAATTCCTCTGATTTAATGTTTGTTTCCCTTACATTTGAACAATCCACAGAATTTTTGATCTGTTTATAAATTCCTCGACAGTATCCTTCATGCGGTTGTTCTGATGAAAATTTGTGAGTGTTTTGTTTTCTTTTTTTCTTTTCAAATCAACCTTTTTCATTGGGAGGATCCCTGGTGATCCCAAAGTAGATTGAAATGGGCAAACAAACAGATGAACTAGTGTACAGGGGTTTCTTCCTCAAAATATTCTGATATCCAGCTGACAACAAGTTTAATATTCCTTCAAGTAGTCAATTAGGGTTAGGTTTTAAGTTAAGGTAGGTTTAACAAGTTCGGGTTAGCTTTAAAATTACGTTTAGGTTTTACCTTCATCCAGTTGGTATTTTAAGCTGTATAGAACAAATAAAGGGATTAAAATGTACATGCGTTTAATATTTTGTCATTTTAAGATGTATTCTTGTGTTTATATTGGCCTAATCACCATACCAATCTACTGCATTGTGCGCTTACTTTGAAAACGGGACCATTGAGTATCAATTGTCCTTTGTTATGGACTAGTTTGTGTCAATGTATTTCTATAGATCAAAGAGATCTTTGGTTTAAGGGGAGCATGCCGGATGCCTTTAAACCAATGGTGGTTTAAATGAAATCCGCAATTATCCTTTCGGTTTAAGAGAACTGTGGCTTAACTGTAGTCTTGGTTTATAGGCAGTTTATCAGGTCAGGTCATCCTCGTTCACAAAGGTAAAATGATGGTTTCAGTGATGTATTGGCTAATAGGCTAATAGGCAGTATCGAATAATTTTGAGTTTTTAATACATGTTTCAAGTGGGTATATTTTTATGTTTGAATTTCAATTCTTTAAATCTGTTTTAATCATTTCTTTTGCTTTTAACACTTCAACTTTGTTAATGTTATGATAAACTCATTATGACAAACTCATTATTACATTTCGTCTTCATTTGTTTCTTTCTGATACCCTAAAACATTCATCATGAGGAAGGACAATTAAATCGATTATGGATAATGTTAAGAATGGGACAAAACCAAACAAAGATTCACATTTGTAATGATGACATCATTAATGCACTGTTTATAATTTATAAAAATGTATCTAAGTACTGCATTACGAATACAAAATTGATATTGGAATACATTGCCGTTAAAATGTTTAATTCATTTTGAAAGTTCATTGATTTTGTTTCTAATTTGAAAGCTTCAACAATTCAAATAATTAAGAGTAATCAACAACAAACATGAGTATTTTAAAAAGATTGCTAAACCTTGAAATTACCAGTGCTATCAATAGTATAGATGAATAAGCGACATGAAATAGTTTACTGCTACTGAGTGTGAAGATTTTTAGGGGCAACCGTTATGATTTCCCCTTAGTTCTGTTGCAAGCTTCACTCTGACCTGGGAGACATTAATTACTCGAGATCATAATGGTTTCCTTTTCTATTTTGTCATTTGTATGGGACTTACATATTTGTTTTCTCAAGGTGGCTTTGAAAATTGAAGAGAGTACACATTCCAATTGCAACCTTAACTGGCGCCACCTGCTCAACATCAAGTGGCAAGACCATGTGACCAATGAAAGACTGATGGAGATGATCGGCGACTGATGGTGCTTCAACAGTAGTGCTGTGATAGAATGGAAAGCATCTTGGTTGGGCCATGTGGTTCGGCAAGGCGGTCTGGCAGCTGCTGTTGTGGATGGGATGCCAGAGGGATGTCATCGCTCTGTGGGCCGACCAAAGATGCGTTGGGTGGACAACATCCGAGTATGGTCAGGGTGTGATACCACCGAACTGAAAGCAGCAGCACTGGAAAGGCGGGCTGTTGTGGGAGCGGCACCAGTGATTCCAACGGTGTATAATTTGAGGAGGAGACCACGGGCAAATGCCTATGTCTATTGATTGATTGAACCTGAACTGTATGATATGATATGATGAATCTATTACCGAAACTGTTTTAACATGTAACACATTTGACGAGTTACACCCCTTCACACTAATTTATATTTATGTATCTATGTTTGACCTGGCAGTGCACTTATACATTGTTTACATACATTTGCATGTTTTATTCATCAGATTTACTCAACAATTTTTATGTAGCAGTGGGTACCGCAATTAGCATAGAATGTTGTAATTTTCACGTCTACAGGGAATATATGAACAATTTTAACTTTGCCCTTTCACTGATACCCAGTGCTTTTCGAGTGGAAAACCCCACTGCAATAAGGGTTCTTACTGGTCTCCGGATACTGGGCAAGCCCGGTAGTCTAGAGGTTAAGACATCTGCTATAGAACGCGGAAGATTGTGGGTTCGAATCCTGCCTGAGGCCCCTGTGGTTATTTTTCCTGCCGTATTCAGAAACGTTCAGTATGCAATGTTTAATATCGATTGGTTTAAAGGTACACACCGGCTTCGTTGAGCTATTTGGGCTACAAAATAGGCTAACACATGACTTTAAAGGTCTTTCAGGAATGGAGAAGAATGGTTCCTAAAAGAAACCATCAAATTTTGCCGTTTTCGAGCATTTTTCAAAAAACGATTTATCCGAACCAAAAAAGTGGTTCGGATAAATCACGTGATCTTCGGAGTTAGTTTTACTTCCAGCCGTATAAAAGTAAATTATACTGAACCAAATTTAAATCCTTTTTTTTACAATTATTCATGAGTATTTGACAAAAAAGACTTATGGATTCAGATTATTGATACAATTTGTAAATAATGATGAAAAATCGAACGTAATATTCACATTCAGAGGTGTCCGTGCAACCGAAGCGTGTCTTACGCCGCACCAGCGTGGGAGCTAGCGGAACGTAAACCTTGGGGCATATCCCGTACAGCCGGTGCCGTGTCTCGTGGGGGGCCAGAGGGACAAACTCCGGGACATGAACTCCCCAGCTCGCCGGTCGGTCTAGCCGTAAGCGTGAGAGCTTGTCGGAGGGGTAGGGAGCCAGACCAACAATTATGTTTTTTAACGAGGGTTTTAGTCTGTACCCCTAGCTATTATCCCCTAACTATTGTAACGTGTTGCCTGCGCTACCCACAGCGACGCGATGGGGAATGTAGTATCCCATACAGCTGATCTATCTACTTCTATGATAGCTGCATAAGGTCCACTCCACCCCCCGAAATCGCCACAACAAAAAACCGGTGGCAGTGGCCGCGGCCGGCCAGTGAAGTCATCGCCCGAAAAACTAATGCCTCCGCTAAAGCTGCCAGGATTGGCAATCCGTTTGCAGCGAAAGCAGGGCTAGGAGGCTCGCTTGGCACATGACTGTTATTGGCCAAGCCAATGTGAAAACATGGTCCAAGATTAGGGAGACTGACATTAGTTTTTAGACTGCAGCAGGCTGGTCATGATGAGAATATGAAGGATGTGGTCTTTGCCATAATTTTGATGGACAGGTTTGTGTCATAGAACTGTATTGTGAACATGCCTGCGTATATAATTGAATTCATGAAGACTCACATTTTGATAATATTTATGGTCAATCATGTCTGTGATGTCCACATTATTACAAGCTTATTCTCTCCCTTTCTACATTTGAACACGACCTGACAACACAGATTAGTCCTGGACCCAACTGGCATTCGTCCAAGTAATTTTTTACAACATAGGGCCTACTTGCGATATAATGAAGAAACGTTCTCCATTGCAAGTAAGTTCGTCCATTTCGTCGTGCACAGAATACACTGTCCGTTTATGTCTGTTTTTTTTATTTACACGTGAATTTGTGCTGGATGGACATGAAGTCTGGATCCTCATGCCTCGTCATTGTAATAATTCATACATAAATAGAGCACCAGTCTACTTACAACATTGCGCAACATTGGCACGTAAACTTGACAGTTGCAACGGCTGGAAAAGCGTATAAGCTGACCTTTGACCGTGTTTTGTTTTTTTCACATTTTTCGTTAATTACGTGATATTTTGATGATTTTTTTTCAAGAACAACAAATTAAACATTATTGTCTGTCATCCCACATCACTAAATTAGGTAAACAGTAAGCCGGTGTGTCCCTTTAATAGCCAAAAAACATGTTCTTTAATATTCCCCTGATGGAAGAATTACATCTCATTAGCTGTTCCGACTGTCCGTCGGAACAGCTTTTGATTCTGTCGAATTTTATATTAGCTGTTCCGACTGTCCGTCGGAACAGCTATTGATTCTGTCGAATTTTATATTAGCTGTTCCGACTGTCCGTCGGAACAGCTATTGATTCTGTCGAATTTTATATTAGCTGTTCCGACTATCTGTCGGAACAGCTATTGTTTCTGTCGAAATTTTTATTAGCTGTTCCGACCATCAGTCGGAACAGCTATTGTTTCTGTCGAGATTTTTTTTTATTTTATTAGTATTATTAGCTGTTCCGACTATCAGTCGGAACAGCTATTGTTTTTGTCGAGATTTTTATTAGCTGTTCCGACTATCAGTCGGAACAGCTATTGTTTCTGTCGAGATTTTTATTTTTATTGTTATTATTATTATTATTAGCTGTTCCGACCATCAGTCATTATTATTATTATTTTTTTTTTTTTTTTTTTCCTGTTCGTTGGAGACGTATATCTCCTTTTATTTCACTCCATCAAAACAGTTCCTCCACAATACGACAACACTACATTACAGATCAATGGTTATTAACAATAAATATTATATATATATATATACAAAACTATAAAAAAAAAAAAAAAAAAATAAATAAAAAAAAAAAAAAAAACTAAAACCAGGTGACTTAGAAAGAAAAAACGACCTTTTCACCAATCGTCTGGCACAAAGCCTGGTTTTTACAAAACAAATTAACAAAATCATTATCTTTTAGCCTCTGTTTTTCTAAAAGAATCATTTGTTTGAGTTTGTGCTGGAAGACCTTCACCAATTTTGTATCAGAGACTGGGTCGATTTCAGGGAGATTTTTGCATCTGGAATTCCAGATAGTTCTGTGAAGTTTGGCTATTAGGAACAAACACATGTTGTCAATTTGTGTACCGTATCCCAATAATTTGTTACTGTCATTAAGATAAAAGTGCTTGTTACACTTATATTTACGGAGAACATATTCCAAAAATAACCAAGAAGTCCAAGTACATTTACAATATATAAAAACGTGTTCTATGGTCTCTTCCTCTTGTTTACATAAGCCACATTGATTGTCCTTAGGATCTATTATTTTCATTTTCTGTAAAACGTCATAAGTAGGAAGAATTCGATGTCGCAACCGAAACCAGAGATCCCTGTCGTCATAATCGATAATTTGACTGTTAGCTTTTTTCCAAACCTCTTTCCAATCAATTATGTTTTGACGAATGTTAAGTTTAATTGGCCAGGTCTTTTCAACAGTTGGCTGAACAAAACGGTCTATAACCATGCTCTTATAAATAGTTTTCACAGTAATCTCTGATACATGAACAATCTCATTATTGGTTTCAAAATGTAACAGATTACTCACGTGACGTGCTGGGCCTTCCCTGTTTTCTTTTAACAAGTCATTCCTGACATGTTTCCTTAAACCTGACATAATTTTCCCTGCATTAATTGGCTTGATTTTACATTTCTTAGCCAATTCCTGGGTATTAAGAAAATTGCCATTATTGAGAACATGCTTTAAACATAACATGCCATGCTGCTTCAGGATTTTAGTATCCAGTTTCTTGTCTGTGTTAGTAATGACCGTGTTGTTCCACAAAGGTATCTCAACTGCTTCATTGATACAAGTCACATTTGGTTTCATCACACCTTTGGCCTTTTGGAAGGCTTGCACCAGCTCTCTATAAAAAAAGGTTAATTTGGAACCAATCAATTTAGCATTGTTGAAGACAAACCAACCCGATGATTTATCAGTGTTCACCTGTTCGATCCAAAAATTGAAAAGGAATTTCCATTTCCCAGGTCTAGTGTTGTATTTTTGAAGCCACTTTAGTAATAAAGCGTCAAGTTTACATGAAATATTGATTAAACCAGTCCCACCTAAATCAGATGGACCTCTGATAGTGTCTCTTTTTATTTTGTTGGGTTTAGAAGACCAATAGAAATCAAAAATACTTCTATCCAATTCGTTTTTCAATAACTTGGGGCAAGGTACCACTGAACCATAGTACGCTAAGCTGCTACCTATAAGACTGTTAACAACAACTGCTTTCCCTTTCATGGTCAGTGACCTTTCTTTCCATCTATTCAGAACATTCTTCGTTTTGTTAACTCGTTCCAACCAATTGTCTTCTGGTTTGACTCCATTTCCAAAATAGATGCCAAGAATTTTAATCTTTTGGTTATTCCAATTGAAATTCCCTGGCTTATCTTTTCTGTTTTTCCATGCTCCTAACCACAAGCCTTGAGTTTTAGACAAATTTATTTTAGAGCCTGACCCTTCTCCATAAGTGTACAACAATCTATGTAAGGTATTGAACTCTGTGTTGTCGGTAATAAGAATACTGGTGTCGTCGGCGTGTTGAATAATTTGATATTTAACAATTTTCCCTGGAAGGACCACACCTTTAATACCATTGTTACCTCTGATCATGTTAGCCAGACCTTCAACACATATGGCGTATAATAGAGGGGAAAGTGGGCACCCCTGTCTTATGCCTCTGGTCGCTTGAAAAGGCTCAGTAATAAAATTATTGACATTTATAGTAACCGTGGGATTGCTGTATAAAATATCGATCCACCTTCTCAAAGCCAAGGGGATTCCCATTTTTTGCATAATGGCACGCATATATTTCCATTCAATACGATCAAAAGCCTTTTCCTGATCAATGCTAACAATGGCCGCTTTTTTGTTATGTAAATTAACATAATCGATGACATCTCTAAGAATCATTAAATTGTCTTGGATATTTCTCCCTTGTACCCCGCAAGTCTGATCTTCGTTGATTAAGTTAGGAAGAATGATTCTAAGGCGTTTAGTGATGAGTTTGGAAATAATTTTGTAGTCGACGTTAAGAAGGCTGATGGGCCTCCAATTCTTCAGATCACTTCTTTCCCCTTTGTTTTTAAAAAGTAACCTAATTAAGGCTGTATTCATTGAGTGTGGTAATTGACCTTTTTTGTAGCAGTAGTTCACCACGTCAAGAAAATCACTCTTTATGAGATTCCATTTGGCTAAGTAAAATTCGACCGTGAGGCCGTCTGGACCAGGCGCTTTGTCTTTTGCCATATCTTTGAGTGCTAAAAACAATTCTTCTTCAGTGATCGATTTCTCAGTTTCTCGTACAACGTCTTCTTCAAAATGATATGTCGAAACCGTTTTTAAAATTTTCTCTAAATGGCAATTGTTAGTTCCTTCCGATGAAAAGAGATTTTTGTAAAAGTTCCGGACAATACCAACCATTTGAGAGGGTTTATTAGTGATCTGTCCATCCGTGTTTTTCAATTCTTTAATGAGATTGTTTTTCTGCTGTTGTTTTTCAGTAGAAAGGAAGTATTTGCTCGGTTTTTCCATATCGCACTTATGTTTTATGTGAACTTTGACCTTAACCTTTTCCCATTTATCAGTCTCGTATTGTTTTATTTTACGCTCTATTTCTTCAAGTTCACAAGAAACGTCTTCGGAGGTATTAGAAATGATTTGCTGGTACCTTTTTTTTAACTTCTCTTCTTCTTTACGTTCTGTGTACCTTTTTTCTCCGTCATAGTCTTTGATGATTTCCTTTAACCTATTCTTTCCTATGTCCCACCATGCAAGAGGGCAATAATGAATACTTTTCTGGGTTTTCCAAAAATTCCAGAACATATCAAGTCTTTGTTTACATTGGCTGTCTTCAAGAATTTTGTTATTACAGAACCATCTTCCTTTCCCGATGGGGACTGTTTGATAATCTAACCTGGCTATAACTGTACAATGGTCTGATAATCCGGATGAATCTATGTTAATCTCTTTCAGCTGGTTGCTAAGAGAGTTCGACATAAGGACATAGTCAATTCTACTGGGTCTTTTGATCCCCTTGTGATAGAATGTAAACCCGGGATTGTTACTCAGTAATCCCCCAGCGTCAATTAAATCATTTTCTTGAATAATGTTAAGAAGAGGCGTCCTGCTTTGATCATAATTATCAGCATTGATATCACAGTTAAAATCACCAGAGATTATACAGTTCTTATCTTCAATAATATCCGAAAAAGATCCTCCAAGTTTCCTAAAAAAACATTTGCGACTAGTCGCATTATTTGGCGCATACAGTGAGATGAGACTGATCGTCTCGTTTCCCATAGCAATCTCACCTTTAACCCATCTGCCATTGGAGTCATTTTTAAAATTGATGAGATTGAGTCCGCTCTTTTTAGAAATAAGAATGGCAACTCCACAACAATTTGTTGTTCCGTGACTGAATGCTATTTGCCCATCCCACTGTCTGCGCCATGTTGACTCATCCCCAAACTCGCTATGAGTCTCCTGAAGGAACACAATAGCAACTTTTTTTCTTGAAAGGTATTCAAAAACAATTTCCCGCTTTTGTGGGTTTCTAAGCCCGTTAACATTGAGCGTTGCAATTGTGTATGCCATCAAGACACAAGCAGCGAGGCCAAACAACAATTTATTAGAACATTGGTTGTCCATCATTTACAGATATAATGAAAATTCATTTTTGCTTTGCTTTTCCTTTGGTGTCATGTCTTGCTTGGCCAATCTGATATGGTTCTTTTCGGTGGTGGGAGTTTCCCCCGCTTCCGCGTTTCTTCCTAAAACGTTGCACACCTTTTCTGATATAAGGCACCCATTCTTCTTGAGTTTGATCCTGTTCAGTTTCTTGAGTTGTTTCATTCTCTTCTTCCAGGCTCTGGGTATCTTGGTTCGCGTCTTCCATTTCTTCACTTGCTGTTTGTTGGTTCTCTATCAAGTTCTTCTTGACAGCTTGAGCCCAATCAAAAATCCTCTTGGTCCCTTCTTGAGGCACTGTGGTGGACAGTATTTCAGTTTCTTGTGTAGTGTTAAGTTGATCGGATTGTTCCTGGTTGACCTGGTTGGTGTTTTTTGTGGCGTCCTCTTTAGCAATTTGCGTGATGGTTCTTTTCCGCTGTTTTTTCTCAATCTCACCCCTTTTGACTGCTTCATCCCAAAACCCTTTTCTGACCTTTTTGGTGGGTGGGGTGTCTCCTTTTGCCTCGTCTCCCTTGCTGTGGTGTTTTTCTTTGTCTGTTTCCTCTTCGTCAGTGTATTGCTCTCTGCTTTCTGTGGCTTCTCCGGTGGTTGTTTTATCTTTTTCAGTTGACTTTGCTGCCTTCTTTTGGTTTGGCATCTCTTTAATCAGGATTTCTTCGCTGTCCCAATCTTCTTCTGTGATATGTGATTCGTTGTCTGCGATATCTTGGCTTTCTTCTTCAGCATCTTCTGTACTAGCATCATATTCTTCGTCGTTTCCGTCGTCTATGGTGCTTGTTTGGTTCAAAACTTGGTCAACTGGAGGCATGTTTTGAAGTTGCTCCATTTTATCATGCGAGTCCGATGTGTGGTCTTTAGACCCGCAGATGACGCAACGTCTTCGCTGATTACAATCCCTGGCCATGTGTCCCGGTTGTTGACAAATTTTGCACGTTTTTTCTTGTCCCCGATGTCTTACAGGTAAGTTGAAGTTTCCAACCCTGATAAAACTTGGGATTGGTTTTCTCACGTGTTTGATGAGCAAACTTCGGACTCCATTTTCAATTTCTTTATCGAAATAGTGAAACTGTCTTCTGATGTTGACCACTGTTCCATATTGAGTTAACGCATTTTGGACGATGCTGTCCGGCATTTCATAGGGAGCCTTCACATATACCACGACTGAGTTGATCAATTCAGCCCGTTCACATTCAATTAGCATTCCATTCACATGGAGTCCACTTGTTGCAATTCTTTCACATAGGTGCTCATTAGTAAGGGTCACGTTAAACCAACTATTGTCCAGCTCTGCAATGCAAACCACTGCATTTTCCGTATTCAAATCCTTCTTTACTGCATCGAACACTTGCTTTGCTGTTGGCCTATTGTGCTTGATAAAGAAGCGAACAGTATTTGGTCTCTTCAGGGTGCTGTGCAACATGGCGTCACCCTTTAAGGCTGGCGTTTATGGGCTTCCAGCCCCGCCGAAAACTAACAGTTCCAAAATAGTCCTCAGAGCAGGTCAGGAAATATCTCTTAAAAGGTAGGAAGAAACCCCCTACTTTGATGAACAATTATATTTACTCACAGTTATTACAGCTGCAGTAGAAACGATGAAAAGGTTGATTTTGCGGGAGCAAAATTGGCATACGTATTGCGACCTCAATCGCATTATTATTATTATTATTATTATTATTATTATTATTATTATTATTATTATTATTATTTGTCTTATTGCAATATTCGGGTGACACCTCGTGCGGAAAAATGTTTTATTAGGGCGACAAAAATATTTGGGCGACAAATAACTGTCGCCCTATTATTTGCGGCCGCTCCACAGCGTAGTACCGACGTGTTCGAACCGGTTTGTTAAATTTGTGCAAGTCCTTTCAGGCACTAGATTACATTGGTATGTCGAGAAAAGGCTATTTTCATTTTTCTCAGTGAGAAAAATCGTCCAGAAAACTTCATCGATTATATCGTCCGTCGTTAGAATTGCTAGGCTATGGTGACAGTTGGTTTTAGCATTGTACGTCAAAAGAAAGGGATTATGTTTGCGATTTTATGTAGGCATTTAAAAGGGTAATTTTATATAGTAACTTTGAAGTATTGTTTACTTCATGAAACATTATTTAAAAAAAAAAACACATTTGTGGGTGACAGTTTTGACAAGTCAGGAATAATAACTTTTCACTTTCCCCGAAGAGCGCTCTCTAACGGCGGCAGACGCACTAAAATGACGTCACCGAAGTTCGCGCTCGAGAGAAAAACTATTACGTTCGCCATTTTGTCTGGGTTTTAGCGGGCTGCAGTGCGCCGTTAACGCACCTATAAAAACAGTACCAATATCCCTGTTTTTGTACTCCAAGTTCATAACACAGTATTGTTCAAGTAGTAGTACTTCTACT
Source organism: Marthasterias glacialis (assembly GCA_911728455.2). Lineage (NCBI taxonomy): Eukaryota > Metazoa > Echinodermata > Asteroidea > Forcipulatida > Asteriidae > Marthasterias > Marthasterias glacialis. The sequence continues at coordinate 11,181,946 of OU452233.1, read as the reverse complement.
ACTAGTACTAGTGCTGCCGTGTCAGAGACGACAACTTGTTCACTGTGATAAGGTAAGTCAACATTGCAGGCGAAACTTTATTTAACAATAGGCCTACAATACAAAAGACAGAGCAACGCAAATGCCATTATAATTTGTATTCCTATCAAACATTCAGACATCTTTCACTATCACAGTATCAGCTGCGGTGTAAGTTTAACACCACTTACGTGTACTTTTTGACTTGTAAACAATATTTTGAGTCTCATCTGAATTACTCTCTGCACTGTGTTATCCCAATTAATGAGGCTTTTTTAAAGGCAGAAGTTCATAATGTGCAGCTTCACAGTGACATACGGATTAGCAATATTTTTTTTTACTCACTACGGCCCAGGTCATGTATTAATGTAGTCTGATTGTTTGTGTTACCAACTTTAGTGTTACTGTTTTTACTGTAGTTGTTCGTGTTTGTAAATTAGAAAAGGCCGAGCTTAGCCCAACAAGGTTGAGTTTCTCATGTTTGCCCTCCGCTGTAAACCATGCCTTTTTAGCACAACAAGACGGTGAACATTTTGTTACAGTATAGTTATACTTTTGACAATTAGTAATTTTTTTAAGAAAAATTATACTATATTTAATATAGGCTTAAGCCTAATAATTATAGTAATAAGGTAATAGTCCTAAAGTAGTACTTTCGAATGCAATTTACAAATGATTTACCACTTTTGGAAACAACTTTTTCCCAGTGGCCTTTGTCCATGCCATATTTAAAGTTAGTTTCATGAAATTGGTCTGTTTTGAAGTAATTAAAACAATTCTTCATTGTTGAAACATTCTTTGCTGGAAACACAGAATATTTGGTTTTTTTATGATGTGTCCTAATCACTACCACATGTATTTTTTGTTGTGCCTGATCTCTCTAAACTGTACTGTTTACAGGGAGGGAGGTTTCTTTGGTTAAAAACAACATACTGCTCACCTATGATTTGGTTGGGGTTGATTTGCCTGAAGTATGACACAGAAAAAAACAAGGACCAATTTATATATTGTTTTTCTTTCTCTGCTTCTTGCTTTGCCCAAATTTGTTATTTATGTTTTATTTTATTTTATTTTTTAAAATTATTATTTTGGCTCTTAGTCTTATGCCTATGCTGCTAACACATTCATAATTTCTTACAAAATGGTCTTACTACATTCCTTAAAGTAAAAGTTACTGAAGTATGAGTTTTGTTTATGTTGATTCTTTACAGATCAGGATGAAACTGAGGAAAGATTCTCGTGATATTAGCCTGCTCTTTACTCCAACTCCTTTTGAAGAGGCCAGAAGGTACTGTTGTATCCAAACAGATCAGGAAGGATTTGATCTGCGGTTTATTGATGAAACTATAGGTACGTTCATATGTGTTGTGATTTATGTTCTTCAAAAATTCCTGCATTGTATCTAACATACTGTCAGACAAAGAGGCATACTTCCATAAATTGCTTGTACATATAATCAGGTAAAACCAAAATAACTTTACAGTTAATTGCAGGCCTAATGATACTTCATGGTTCTTCTCCATGTCCCTGGTTATTGCCCACGATATAATGCTCTAGTACAACTTAATTTTCTCCTCGTAGTCAAAGAGGTGCCCTAAGTGAGGAAAACAAACCTGGTCCTTAAAAGAGTGAAGTATTGTGCCAGAAATTGGCTTTGTAGGACTTCCAGCAGGAAACACAGTAAAGGGGGCCACTTATCTAGTGTCACACTACCAGGTTTTCCAATTGTCGTAACTTTTGTTAAGTACCTGAAACCACCTAAAAATGCTGCAACATGTGCAGGGACATGCAGGCTTATTCTTTTGGCTGATTTAAGGTACTTAAGAACATTACAAACACTGAAAAAACTGCTAGCATGACAGATGCAAGGTGGATCGCTTTAATGTGTTACCTGTCTTACTGTAGTCATGAGACTTAATGTACCAGTCAGAGCCAATAAGAATTTACATGAGTAAAGGAGGAGGCAGGTGATGATGAAAAAAAGTGCATCCTAATAGGCTAATTGTTGACTGCGTAGACATGTATCCAAATTTAGTCGGTTGCTTGAAACAGTCTTGACTGCTTTCATCACATTTATTGAGATTTTAATGTTGTAGGCCAATGAGTATTGAGTTCCTATTGAGCTGTTGTTTGATGTTACAACTCAACCGTACTTAATGTTTATTTCAGGTCATGGGGTGTTTACCACAAAATCATTCCAAAAGGGAGATTTTTTGCTAGAATATCGAGGAGAGCTTATTTCCCACAAAGAAGCACTGTGCAGGGAACAACAGTACATGGATACACATGGCATATTTTTGTACTTTTTCAAAAATGGCCAATATGGTACAATGTGGTAAGTAGAACATAACATTCTCTATTTCAACATTTCTTGCATTACTTACAATGTTTAAATTTGAAAAGAAATGTTGCTGTTTTGGAAGAAGAACAAAATAATGCAAAAAAAAACAAGTAAGAGTTTCTTTTTACTGTACAACTTTTTCTCAGTGTTGATGCAACACATTCTACAGGATATGGGAGGATGATAAATGATGCCACTTTGCCAGATGCAAACTGCAAAATCATGATATTTTCTGGTATCACACAAGGACCACAGGCTGGTGTACATCTGTGTGTGTTTGCCATTAAAACTATTGAAATTGGCTCAGAGCTTAGGTACGACTATGGAATAAAGGATCTCCCTTGGCGTAAAAAGGTATGTTTTTATATGTTAATTAAAATGTCATATTGATATTCAACAACGTGTTGATAGTATTAAATCTTCAAAGTGCAAATTAAACAATATTTTCATTAATTCTTTTGGGAAATTTAACATAACGTTGCAAAAATTGTTTTATTTTGTCCTACCAGTCCAGCATAGTTAAATCCCCTTGAACTGGAATGTGTATACATGTATTAATTCCTTTGTTTTGCTTGATTTGGTTTCAAGTAGCCTTGCAAACACAAAGTTTCTTTTTATTCAGGGTAAAGTTGTGTTTCACTTTTACAAGGCCTGACAAATATTAACATCTTAACAAGTAATGCATACTACTGAAGAGACTCTCTTTTGTATTCTTAGCAGCAAATAAGGCCATACAGGGAGCTCAGGCCTATACAGGAGACTGATGAACAAACTTCTCTTGCACAGCTTTCTTTTTGTGGACTGAAACTGGTAAATATTTTGTTTTAGGGTCTCATTTATGTTTTTACAAAAATCAAGCTTATAAATAAAGGTCTTATCAACATTTTACAGCAATAATTGTAATAATAAATTTTACAAAAAAGATGTTGCCTCAGATTAAGCGGAAAGCGGAGTACTTGTGTTTTATAAATGATCATCGTTATCATTTTGTCCCCAAATCATCAAAAATGAGGCATTGCATATGTTAGCAATTCTTGCACCTTATAAAGGCAGAATCATCAGCTGGAGAAGGAAGCAGTGAATGATTACTTCCTGAGCTAGAAATGTTTATAAATTGACTGCTGAAGTGACAAATATTTTTTATTAACAATACAGATGGTTGATGGTAGCCAGGGTGTAGAAAAACATCCTAGTGGTAGTAGTAGTCATCAACCTGAACACACCCTTGATGTAGACAGTGGTGGTAGTAGCAGTCATCAACCTGATCACACTCTTGATGTAGACAGTGGTGGTAGTAACAGTCTTCAACCTGATCACACTCTTGATGTAGACAGTGGTGGTAGTAACAGTCTTCAACCTGATCACACTCTTGATGTAGACAGTGGTGGTAGTAACAGTCTTCAACCTGAGCACACCCTTGTTGCAGACAGTGGTGGTAGTAGCAGTCTTCAACCTGATCACACTCTTGATGTAGACAGTGGTGGTAGTAGCAGTCTTCAACCTGAACACACCCTTGATATAGACAGTGGTGGTAGTAGCAGTCTTCAACCTGATCACACTCTTGATGTAGACAGTGGTGGTAGTAGCAGTCTTCAACCTGATCACACTCTTGATGTAGACAGTGGTGGTAGTAGCAGTCATCAACCTGATCACACTCTTGATGTAGACAGTGGTGGTAGTAGCAGTCTTCAACCTGATCACACTCTTGATGTAGACATTGGTGGTAGTAGCAGTCTTCAACCTGATCACACTCTTGATGTAGACAGTGGTGGTAGTAGCAGTCATCAACCTGATCACACCCTTGTTGCAGACAGTGCACCATCCCCTGGTAGGGGTGGGACCATTCCTAGTGGTATTCAGCAGTCACATGTGCAATCAGACTCATATGTGCCAGATTCTGACGAGGATTCTACATATGGATTTTCATATCTACCAGGTACATGCTTTAACTTTTAAGTGGAAGTAATTATTGGGATTTCAATATGGCAATATAACTGAACAAAGGTTTAGTGCACAAGTTTTTTTATAGACCACTTGACCTCTATTGTGAGCCATTTGAACTGAGTATATTCGTGAACAGATTTTGTACTTTGCAAGTATTTGTATTTTAATTATCAATTATTGTTATGGCTCAGAAAGAACAATTCATCTTTATAACTTAAGGCTTCTAATTTGCATTGGGCTCCCCGGTGGAGAGAAAATACTTATGAATGTCAATAACAACTCTCTGATAAAACCAACATACAAATGACTACAACTTAATTATATGTTCTCTCTTTCCAGGACTTGGTAAATGTAAGCTTCGCTCAAATCAAAGTGGCATTGCATTCAAAGACAAAGTTACTGAACAAGGTATGTGTAACCTAAACTGAACAGACACATGCACACACTACCTTTCATGCTGATTCTCTTGAGTATTTTGAAGACAAGGTTAAAACGAATTGTGATTTTGGATGAACAAAGAAAAATTAGCTAGAATGGGATTACGTGCCAGTGATCTCTCTAGGCCCATTTTGTCAACGTAATCCATTGTCATTTTGTTTGTAAGTCCAGGTGGTCACACTTAAAGCCCCAGCTCAACATTGGTAAACTGACATTAGTGGCGTGTCGTGGCCGAGCGGATAAGATCACCGGACTTGAGCTCTGGTGTTTCTGATCAGCAGAGTGTGGGTTCGAGTCCCGATCGTGACACTTGTGTCCTTAAGCAAGACACTTAACCATTATTGCTTTGTCCTTCGGATGGGACGTTAAGCCGTTGGTCCCGTGTGTTGTGTAATGCACGTAAAAGAACCCAGTGGCACTTATCGCAAAGAGAAGGGGTTTGCCCCGGTGTTCCTGGTTTGATCGGCTGCAGATTGCGCCACAGCACCTTGTGAACCATTACATGGTGCTATGTAAGCGCCATGAGCGCCCAGCAGAGGCGGATACCGGCGCTATACAAGAACCCATCATCATCATCATCATCAAATGCTTCCATTCTTGCACAAACCAGGATATTTGTAATAAAACCAACCTGTGTAAATGTCAGCTCATTTTGTTGTTTCGCTTGCGAGAAAACAGTAACAATCTGTGAACATTGTTTTTCTTCTTACCATTGTTGAGAATAAACCACCAGAGAAACTGACTAAGTAAATTTAAATTCAGGTTTTGGGTGAAAAAGTTGGCGAGTTGAATATGAACCTTCAACCTCTGAAATAACACGCCAGTGCTCTACCAAAAGAACTATCTTGTTGATCGTCTCCCTACTTTCTTTGTTCAGGGGTGCTTGTCGAAGCCATTCAACCTTAAACATTATGGTTATTTTTGTTTAAACAATAATTTTACAGGTGCTCCCAGAAGGCTAACACAAGATTTGGACAGTAGTGACGATGATGATCAGTACAATGATGAGGACTATGATCCAACATCAGAGGACGAGTCAAGCAGTAAGTTGATAATATATTGTTATTTGCATAATTAGATATGAGGTTTTGATGAACACATTTTGTGATTTTTCCCCCAACTGTTTAATTGTCTTGTCCTAACAAATTAACAGAAGACTAAAAAGTGTAAGTTGACAAAGTGTATTTGATTAATTCTTTTACAGGTGATGAAATACCAGTGTCCAAACCTCAACTGTCAACATCAAGGCATAAAGGTACAGCTAAGTGTGTTAATAAGTTTCATTTGGTGGCATTTTAGGTCATATTGGTAAGGGTTTTGAATCCACAAAACAATCTTCAAGCAACATTATTCTCTAATTACTACTTGACATTAAAAAAACTAAAAAAACATCAACTGCAATGAATCATCAGTTATTTGATCTAAGTTAGTTGCAGAACTGAGCAGAAAGTTAATTTCAGGGAGTATAATTGCAATCACACTCCTCTGCACTCATGTACCTTGTCCGAGGAGTGCGAGAAAAAGACATTTTTATACGCAACAGGAAATGAACTACTTTTTGGCTTTAATCTGGTTTAAATATATGAATTGTCAGAGGTCGAAGTACTTGTACTTAAACATGAGAAGTCAAATTTGATAAAGATGCATTTTAATTTCACCCGTCAGACTAATGTATGAAGTTTAGTTCTGTGGAGTGCAAAGAGCTCTCCTCAATAAGTTAAAAGGGATCAGTTTATAGCTCCCCTTATATTTCTGAAAGGACTATTTTGAAGGACCGTATGAAAATTAAAACAAAAATGTTGCTTGCACAAACCATACACATATTGAACTTGGAGATCAAATATTATGTAATGATTAATTTTAGATTCCTTCACAAACATTCACAGAACACTTTCCATTCATCTTTGATAAACATGATGGCATGCATACATAGATGAGGATACAATCCCTAAGTACTGTGATGTTTTTGCCCTAAATAATCCTCCTATCAGGTGAAAAAATGGTAGGAACAAAATCTGGATTGTTTTCCATAACACTAATCAGCACATTGATAATTAAAATATCTCTGATACAAGTGCATTTATGAATTACTCATTGTTCTTTGTTTGTTTTGTTCTATATATTAGATAAAATACTGAAAAAGAAACGACCACAATATAATCCATCTGACACAGAATCTGAAAAGGAAAATCAAGATAGAGATAGTGGTAAGTGATTATAATAAGGGACTAAAAGAGTGGCATTAAAAGAGTGGCGACAAGGTCTTAATCGGCCATTTAAAACCACCTGTGTCGCGGCCCGTGTGTGTGATATTTATTGCACAGCCCTGACAGATTAAACGACAGATTAAGACTGAGTCATCACTCTTTTATTCCCATTCATGAATTACCTTTTATTGTTAAGAAATAAAATGTAAAAAAAAATCAGAAAACGACACAACAAACCTTGCTCGCTTTGCAATGATTTTTGCCGTATCTGTGCATTACATTCATGAGCCCAGCTTTGCCCTATGGGTCTGTTTAGAGTATCAAAGCAGGTAACCAGACTAAAATAACCAGTCTTAACCATCTCCAGCCCTGTCTTTATCAGCCAATCAAAACCCAGGTAAACATGGTCATGTGACCACCTTTCAACCAACAGGAATGCCTAAACTGTCTTGGGTATTTATGAATACTGATTAAAGTACTTTTTCTTTATTTTCCCTGTTTTCCAGCAAAGCTGATTTATTGCCTTAAAACAAGTTTGCATTCTTTTTTTTCTTCTGCAGGCCGTAAGAAACCACATAGACCCTGTCCATTTTGTGGCATTTTACAGAGCCGGCTGAGCAGACACATGTTAACCAAACATAAAGGTGAAGAATCCATTCGAGATGCACTTAAACTACGAGATGAAGAGAGACATATGGCTACAACGAAGCTTAGGCTACAGGGCATCTACGATTTCAATAAGAATTTGATGAAGATTGGTAAGCCATCTGAATTGATGACACAAAGAAAACAAAAAGAAGGAACATCTCTTGTTGTGTGCAGTACCTGTAAAGGATTTTTCAACAGAAGATTTTTTTGGAACCACAAAAAGCACTGCAACAAAGACTCCATTGACAGCTCATCTCCATTGTCAACCTCTCTCCTCAATCCCCAGCCAAGGTTTATTACAGAAGAGTTTCAAAACCAAATTCTGAGTGGATTTCGTGAAGGAGAGGTTGGAAACCTATGTAGAGATGACCGAATAATTTGCTTGTTGGGTCAAACACTCTACAGGAAGATGAAAAGAAAACAAGACAAGCAAGTTGAAGTACGTAAATCTGTAATGTCTGATATGAGAAGAGCAGCCACACTCTTTGTTGAATTCAAAAAAGTCAAAGGTGATGGGGAATCCTCACAGACCATGAGTGCAGTGGAAATGTTATCACGACAAAATTTCAACTACCTTCAAGAGGCTATTGAAAATATGACATCAAATGAAGACCAGAATGAAAAAACAACAAATAAACTCAAAGCAGGGTTAAAAATTGCTTTGCTGTACCTGCTCAAGAAAATGGCTAAAGTTGTGCAGGGTAACTTCCTTATTGAAGGAAATGATGCTGACGCCGACGAAGTGGAGAAATTTGTGCATGTGCTAAATCACAACAAAGATTTCGTGTTTGGTGATGCCATCTACGCATTAAACAAATCCAGGCAAGTTAATCTCAGAAAGCCAGATCAACTCCCACTGGAAGGAGATGTAAAGAAATTACGAGACTTCACCATAGCAACAATGAAGAAAATGTCAAATGAAAGCTTTCAGTTGTGTTCATCAAGTGACTATGTTCAACTCCGAGATCTTGCTGCCTCCAGAATAACTCTATTTAATGCAAGGAGAGGTGGTGAACCAGCAAGACTACTACTGACAGAATGGGAAGAAGCAGCCAACGGGTCTTGGTTGGATAAGCAGTCACTAAGCCGCATTGACAAATCAGATCTAAGGTGCTTCAAAGAAATGAAGGTCACATTTCAAACAGGAAAGGGTAATGACCACCTTGTTCCCGTTTTGATTCCTCTTGACACAGTAGATGCAATGAAAAAGTTGGCTGATCCAAGAGTTCGTGAAGAAGCAACAATACATGCGAAAAACCCCTACATATTCCCATGCATCCACAACAGCCATAGTCACATCAGTGGTTGGCACACTGTCCAGAAGGTTTGCAGTGATGCTCAAGTAGATCAACCATATAAGATGACAGCAACATCAATGCGTCACCGTGCAAGTACACTCTATGCATGCATGGATGCTCCAGAAAGTGAACGTGTGCTTTTCTATAAACACATGGGTCATTCAGCGCTTATTAACGCCAACATTTACCAGACTCCATTAGCGATTGAAGAAGTCAGGAAAGTGGGACGACGCTTACAACAAATGGATTTACAAAGATATACAGGTAGGTACATGTGTATGCATCATAATATAAAGAATAACCTGTTTACCCTTTTGTTTGTTACAATTTGGGGTTGATTCTACTCAAAGTTACGTGGCAAATGTAAGGATTAAACAACAATGTAATTGAGGTGACATTGAGGAACCCAAGCTACAGTACCATTATTAAAGACTGTTTGAGATATTGTTTCTACTTATTCCTAGTACAACTTCAGGGGCGGATCCGGGATTTTCCAAAAGGGGGGGCGTGAAATGATGATTGACAAGTTGTGGCGACTGCAAGCGTGAAGCACAAAGCCCTAACAGCGTGGGGTCCGGGGGCCCTCAAATGTCCCTCAACAGCACCCTCAAATGTTCTGAAAAGCATGAACACTTTTTCCTCCTGGATCTGTCCCTCAACTTTAATGTATTTAAGTCAAGTTAAGTTTGTTATTTATCTACATGATGTGTATTAAAAATTCAAAAATTTGTTTATAGTTTAATATATATTAAAAGTCAATTTGGATTTGGATTATGCATGCATACCCATTTTATCCAGTTGTATAAAAGTCCTTTACAAAAAAACTTTTGCCGATTTGTGTTGAAAATTTCTCCCGTGTTAGCAACATCATTTGCAAGACTTAAACCTAATTCTTGTGGTTTAAGGAATATATTTTTTAATGCTTGTGCTGTTTTCATTTTGAATGCAGGTCAAGATGCTTCCACTTGTCAATCAGCTGATGATCAATTGACTGATCAAGAAGACACTGAAATAGTTGAAGGTAAGATGTCTAACAAACGCACAAAGCTAGTGGCATATTGCTCATAGGTCTGAAGGGTGCAAGGATTTCGTTCTTTTGAAAAGGGGTTTGTCTTGGAAAAATGCAATAGAAACTACAGTTCTAATTGGCTAGACGTGCCTCCCTAAAACAAAATGGTGCACCCCCTTGTATGAACCTCCCTAAAATGTTAACATGTTTCATCACTGACCTATTAACCCTCTGTTAATTTGAATTGCAGATGAGAACATAACTGAAACACAAGACAGGTTTTTTGAGAAACTAGAAGGTAAGTTTTCATTTGCAAGTTACATAGTCTCTTTGATTTTACATAAGGCCAGTTGGGTATATTTGTCCCTATGAACAAATAATCTAAATTAGACCAACGAGTTCATTTGAGTTCGCCACCAAACTAACAAATAAAATCTGAATCTAAAGGCAAAACAAAAACCAGTTGGTCCCAATGGCATGATCATCAAGTGTATTGTTATTTTTTAAGAACCATAATTATTGTTAACTGGATATAAAATTTACAGGAAGCAATAATAATGCTACAAGCAAAACAAACATCACTTTGATGGTGTTTGAAACCTTTTTAGGTGTGTCAACAGTTCTCATTAAATTCAAAATCCCTCGATACATTTTAATACATCACCAAAGCTCAAGGATTTTTGTAAAATAACTTTAATATTTATTTTGAATTTCAGGATATGATAAGGGAAACACAGACGCAGACAAAGCCAAGGTCCAATTTAACAGAGGTACATGAATCATTTAATAACATCTCAAAACAAAATGAGGCCTAGGGAGAAACATCAATGTATGATAAACAATAGACTCATCAGCCATCGATATTTATTCTATTATCATTGTTGTTCTGTTCATGGAGGTGTATCAACACTATAAGTGTTGATTGGTTAGACAGCAATGGTTGCAAAAACAAGGTTGTCGTTTGAATCACTACTGAAAGCTAATTGTTCATGCCTGTATAAACATTTTATTCACATGTAGTGACCAAATTGCAATACTAGTAAGCAGTATTAGTCAGGAAATTAGGTATCTTTTGGCATTGCTGTTCTTTCATTAACTCTCTTACATCAGGTTGTTTCCTTAATATCGAACATTTAAGTATGATTTATAACTAAAATAGTAAGTTATGCTTCGACTAATCATAATCGAGTAAACTCTAAATATTTGTTTTTGGACAAACATTTATATTTTGTTTTATTTTTGTCACCAGCTACGAGGCCCTATAATAGATGGTCAAGAAGGGACACCACAATCCTCATGGACAACTTTAAAGGATGGATCAAGGGAGACAGTTTACCACGTGAGTTTCACCTTAGCACCTAATTTGATATTTTACGATCATGATTATGTTTTCAATAATGAAATCAAAGTAATTTTTAAGAATGGAAAAATTGAAGAAAACAATGGAAAGATGCAAACACTAAAACAAAATAAAGAAATAGATAAAATAGATCACAATGATTATATACTGTTACATCTCATGCCTTGGGTGTAGACCATTTTACCCATGACATTTCATGTTTACAGGAAAGCCAAAGAGCCTGGACTTCCTTCAGATACAGGGTACATGTTTACACAGCTCAATAAAAGAAAACAAAATCCTTACTTTTTGTGTAGATTGAAGCATTCAAGGTTTCAATCAAATTTGGATGTAAAGAAAAGTGAGCCTGTCTTTAGTTTGTTATTTATTATTATTATTATATTTTTATAGTTCAGCTGTATATTTATACATGAAATGATCAATTATGATCAATATGTAACAATTTGCCTGCCAGGAAATGTACTGTATTGCCCAAGAACTTTTGTTTGCACGCACGGATGGTCTTTAGTAAAATTGGCAAAACTCTGTTGTGCAACTCATCATTTTCTTCAAAGCAGTTGATATGTTAAATAATTAGTTTATCTTTTGTTGCTGCTTTTCAGTGATGTCTTACTTCATGTACCTTTGCAGGAAAGAAAGACATCCTACCATTTCTCCAGAAGAATGCAACATTAAAGGTCACCTGGCAGACAGTCAGAACGAAAGTCTTCAATGAACAGAAGGCTTCAAAAAAAAGACTCAGGCAACAAATCTCAAAGTTAAGAGAGTAAACAGGCAGTCAACTTTTCATTTCAGTACTTCATCTGATTTTTAAGTTTTAGTCTTGGAATCTGTGAAGTGTATTGATGAATCTGGACACTAGAAATAATACAAGTTTTAGTCTTGGAATCTGTGAAGTATATTGATGAATCTGGACACTAGAAATAATACAAGTTTTGGTCTTGGAATCTGTGAAGTATATTGATGAATCTGGACACTAGAAATAATACAAGTTTTAGTCTTGGAATCTGTGAAGTGTATTGATGAATCTGGACAATAGAAATAATACAAGTTTTGGTCTTGGAATCTGTGAAGTATATTGATGAATCTGCACACTAGAAATAATACAAGTTTTGGTCTTGGAATCTGTGAAGTATATTGATGAATCTGGACACTAGAAATAATACAAGTTTTAGTCTTGGAATCTGTGAAGTGTAGTGATGAATCTGGACACTAGAAATAATACAAGTTTTAGTCTTGGAATCTGTGAAGTATATTGATGAATCTGGACACTAGAAATAATAAAAGTTTTGGTCTTGGAATCTGTGAAGTATATTAATGAATCTGGACACTAGAAATAATACAAGTTTTAGTCTTGGAATCTGTGAAGTGTATTGATGAATCTGGACACTAGAAATAATACAAGTTTTAGTCTTGGAATCTGTAAAGTATATTGATGAATCTGGACACTAGAAATAATACAAGTTTTGGTCTTGGAATCTGTGAAGTATATTGATGAATCTGGACACTAGAAATAATACAAGTTTTAGTCTTGGAATCTGTGAAGTGTAGTGATGAATCTGGACACTAGAAATAATACAAGTTTTAGTCTTGGAATCTGTGAAGTATATTGATGAATCTGGACACTAGAAATAATACAAGTTTTAGTCTTGGAATCTGTGAAGTGTATTGATGAATCTGGACACTAGAAATAATACAAGTTTTAGTCTTGGAATCTGTGAAGTATATTGATGAATCTGGACACTAGAAATAATACAAGTTTTAGTTTTGGAATCTGTGAAGTGTATTGATGAATCTGGACACTAGAAATAATACAAGTTTTAGTCTTGGAATCTGTGAAGTGTAGTGATGAATCTGGACACTAGAAATAATACAAGTTTTAGTCTTGGAATCTGTGAAGTATATTGATGAATCTGGACACTAGAAATAATACAAGTTTTAGTCTTGGAATCTTTGAAGTGTATTGATGAATCTGGACACTAGAAATAATACAAGGTTAGTGTATTGATGAATCTGGACACTAGAAATAATACAAGTTTTGGTCTTGGAATCTGTGAAGTGTATTGATGAATCTGGACACTAGAAATAATACAAGTTTTAGTCTTGGAATCTGTGAAGTATATTGATGAATCTGGACACTAGAAATAATACAAGTTTTAGTCTTGGAATCTGTGAAGTGTATTGATGAATCTGGACACGAGAAATAATACAAGTTTTGGTCTTGGAATCTGTGAAGTATATTGATGAATCTGGACACGAGAAATAATACAAGTTTTGGTCTTGGAATCTGTGAAGTGTATTGATGAATCTGGACACTAGAAATAATACAAGTTTTAGTCTTGGAATCTGTGAAGTGTATTGATGAATCTGGACACGAGAAATAATAAAAGTTTTAGTCTTGGAATCTGTGAAGTATATTGATGAATCTGGACACGAGAAATAATACAAGTTTTGGTCTTGGAATCTGTGAAGTGTATTGATGAATCTGGACAATAGAAATAATACAAGTTTTGGTCTTGGAATCTGTGAAGTATATTGATGAATCTGGACACTAGAAATAATACAAGTTTTGGTCTTGGAATCTGTGAAGTATATTGATGAATCTGGACACTAGAAATAATACAAGTTTTAGTCTTGGAATCTGTGAAGTGTAGTGATGAATCTGGACACTAGAAATAATACAAGTTTTAGTCTTGGAATCTGTGAAGTATATTGATGAATCTGGACACTAGAAATAATAACAGTTTTGGTCTTGGAATCTGTGAAGTATATTAATGAATCTGGACACTAGAAATAATACAAGTTTTAGTCTTGGAATCTGTGAAGTGTATTGATGAATCTGGACACTAGAAATAATACAAGTTTTAGTCTTGGAATCTGTAAAGTATATTGATGAATCTGGACACTAGAAATAATACAAGTTTTGGTCTTGGAATCTGTGAAGTATATTGATGAATCTGGACACTAGAAATAATACAAGTTTTAGTCTTGGAATCTGTGAAGTGTAGTGATGAATCTGGACACTAGAAATAATACAAGTTTTAGTCTTGGAATCTGTGAAGTATATTGATGAATCTGGACACTAGAAATAATACAAGTTTTAGTCTTGGAATCTGTGAAGTGTATTGATGAATCTGGACACTAGAAATAATACAAGTTTTAGTCTTGGAATCTGTGAAGTATATTGATGAATCTGGACACTAGAAATAATACAAGTTTTAGTTTTGGAATCTGTGAAGTGTATTGATGAATCTGGACACTAGAAATAATACAAGTTTTAGTCTTGGAATCTGTGAAGTGTAGTGATGAATCTGGACACTAGAAATAATACAAGTTTTAGTCTTGGAATCTGTGAAGTATATTGATGAATCTGGACACTAGAAATAATACAAGTTTTAGTCTTGGAATCTTTGAAGTGTATTGATGAATCTGGACACTAGAAATAATACAAGGTTAGTGTATTGATGAATCTGGACACTAGAAATAATACAAGTTTTGGTCTTGGAATCTGTGAAGTGTATTGATGAATCTGGACACTAGAAATAATACAAGTTTTAGTCTTGGAATCTGTGAAGTATATTGATGAATCTGGACACTAGAAATAATACAAGTTTTAGTCTTGGAATCTGTGAAGTGTATTGATGAATCTGGACACGAGAAATAATACAAGTTTTGGTCTTGGAATCTGTGAAGTATATTGATGAATCTGGACACGAGAAATAATACAAGTTTTGGTCTTGGAATCTGTGAAGTGTATTGATGAATCTGGACACTAGAAATAATACAAGTTTTAGTCTTGGAATCTGTGAAGTGTATTGATGAATCTGGACACGAGAAATAATAAAAGTTTTAGTCTTGGAATCTGTGAAGTATATTGATGAATCTGGACACTAGAAATAATACAAGTTTTGGTCTTGGAATCTGTGAAGTGTATTGATGAATCTGGACACTAGAAATAATACAAGTTTTAGTCTTGGAATCTGTGAAGTATATTGATGAATCTGGACACTAGAAATAATACAAGTTTTAGTCTTGGAATCTGTGAAGTATATTGATGAATCTGGACACTAGAAATAATACAAGTTTTAGTCTTGGAATCTGTGAAGTATATTGATGAATCTGGACACTAGAAATAATACAAGTTTAAGTCTCTTGGAATCTGTGAAGTGTATTGATGAATCTGGACACTAGAAATAATACAAGGTTAGTGTATTGATGAATCTGGACACTAGAAATAATACAAGTTTTAGTCTTGGAATCTGTGAAGTGTATTGATGAATCTGGACTCTACAAATAATAGCAGTTTTAGTCTTCAAATCTCGGATGTTTTAGATGAATCTGGACTCTATGAATACTAGAAGTGTGTTAATAAAGTTTCATTCTAGGAATCTCGAAAGTTTCGTGATGAATCTACAAAAAATTTGATGTTAGTTTCAGTTTGGAATCTGAAATTTATTGATGAATCTAGACTCCAGAAATATTTGAACTTTTAGTTTTCGAATCTGCGAATTTCATTTATGGATCTGGATGCTAAGAATAATAGAAGTTTCAGTTCTTGAATCTCGAATGTTTAGTATTTGATCTGGACTCTAGACAAAAAAAAATTAAAGCCTGATTCATCAATCTTGGAAATGTGTTCTCTGAGTCTTTGAATCTTGGACGTTATTCGATGCATCCATACTCTAAAAGTGATAGAAATATGTTTAAAACTTTAGCTTTAGGTTTAATGTCAGAAGTTTATCAATGAATATGGACTCTGGAAATGTTTAAAGTTCAACTTTAAGTCTGGGTTATGGAAAGTAAAGGGATGTGTATCTGGACATAAGGACATTTATAAGCTTGTTGATATTTCCGGAGTCCTAAGGCCACATTCTTGGAAATGTTTAAATTTCCGAGGTTATTTGATGAGTCTGGATTCTAGAAATGTAAAAAGTTTGTTGATAAGTCCTGATCTCTAAATCTTTGAGGTTTTGTAGAAGAATAGGTTCATTTATGAATATGAATCCTAGAAAAAGTACAAGCGTAATGATAAAAATTATTCCCAGTCTGATTTTTTTGATTCACGTTTGAAACAGTTCTAATCTTGAAATCTTTAAAGTTTTTGTGTGAACCTTGACACTAGGATTTATATATTACTGAGTTGATAAAGTGTTCCTTAAATGTTGGAAGTTAATTGTTTAATCTGGATATTTTTTTACAACCAGTTTATAATTGATTTATTAAGACAGTTGACTTGAATCATGTAAGATTTTTAGTAGCTGTGAACCCTTCATACAGATGTTCAGAGTGTACTAAAATAATAGCAGTCAATCTCTACGAATCCTGTGTATTGTAAGAAGCCAGAATATGTTTGTATAATATGTTGGACTGTCTAGAAACTGATCTCATTTTCAAATTGACTCTAAAATGCCCCGCAATTTAATAAGTAGCTGCACTTTGATAGACTTACCAAACAAGTCTCTGTACAAATATTGTATGTGTATTGAAAAACACAGTCTCCAGATATATTTTAAGTGTTCCAACATAAGTTTGAGTTCAAGCTCAACCTTTGTTAACTTCAAGAAAGGTTTTGGAAATGTATTTGGAAACCAATATTTGCGGGAAACGTGTATAATAGGTCGACATATAACTGTCGCCCTTTTGTTAAGATTTAAACACTGAATTTCTTGGTTTGGGGTCCCAACATAAGTTTGAGTTCAAGCTCAACCTTTGTTAACCTCAAGAAAGGTTTTGGAAATGTATTTGGAAACCAATATTTGCGGGAAACGTGTATAATAGGTCGACATATAACTGTCGCCCTTTTGTTAAGATTTAAACTCTGAATTTCTTGGTTTGGGGTCAAATCCAGCTCCCTGTAAGTAATGAGTGGCAGAATCTTCTAGGTACATCTTATCATGATTTCAACTGTATTCAATACGCCAGTCTGGATGGTCAGTTTATAAGATTCACTCAGGTGAGCACTGCCAAAAATAACAATATTTGCGGGAATCGTGTATAATAGGTCGACATATAACTGTCGCCCTTTTGTTGAGATTTAAACACTGAATTTCTTGGTTTGGGGTCAAATCCAGCTCCCTGTAAGTAATGAGTGGCAGAATCTTCTAGGTACATCTTATCATGACTTCAACTGTATTCAATACGCCAGTCTGGATGGTCAGTTTATAAGATCTCAGGTGAACACTGCCAAAGATAACAATATTTGCTAATTTTCCTGATAATAAACTCACAGGTAAATGTTAATGCACTTATACTGTAGTCACGGCATTCTCAAAATAAAATTTGCTTTGACAGCAGCTGTCACAAATCAGTTTTCGGCTGAACTTAATTAAGATTTGCATTGTTTTATAAAGTATGTCTGAATTTTCCGAAACAAAATACAAAAAAATAAATAACAATATTTGTTTGTTTTTGTTTGCAAAATGTAGGTGTAAACGAAATGTTGTTCTTCAATAGAAAGCATTCTTCAATCAGTCGCAATGCCTACTACTTCAGTAAAAATCAAGTATAAAGTCATTTCCAATGGATTTATATAGATATATTTTTAATGAGCTGTAAATAAGAGCACTTTTGCCAAAGATAACAAACTTTGCTCGAATCGTAAATAATGGGTCGACATAAAAAATTATAACTGTCACCCTTTTGTTGAGATTTTAACACTGAATTTCTTGGTTTGGGGTCAAATCCAGCTCCCTGTAAGTAATGAGTGGCAGAATCTTCTAGGTACATCTTATCATGATTTCAACTGTATTCAATACGCCAGTCTGGATGGTCAGTTTATAAGATTCACTCAGGTGAGCACTGCCAAAAATAACAATATTTGCGGGAATCGTGTATAATAGGTCGACATATAACTGTCGCCCTTTTGTTGAGATTTAAACACTGAATTTCTTGGTTTGGGGTCAAATCCAGCTCCCTGTAAGTAATGACTGGCAGTACTTCTAGGTACATCTTATCATGATTTCAACTGTATTCAATACGCCAGTCTGGATGGTCAGTTTATAAGATTCACTCAGGTGAGCACTGCCAAAAATAACAATATTTGCGGGAATCGTGTATAATAGGTCGACATATAACTGTCGCCCTTTTGTTGAGATTTAAACACTGAATTTCTTAGTTTGGGGTCAAATCCAGCTCCCTGTAAGTAATGAGTGGCAGAATCTTCTAGGTACATCTTATCATGATTTCAACTGTATTCAATACGCCAGTCTGGATGGTCAGTTTATAAGATTCACTCAGGTGAGCACTGCCAAAAATAACAATATTTGCGGGAATCGTGTATAATAGGTCGACATATAACTGTCGCCCTTTTGTTGAGATTTAAACATTGAATTTCTTGGTTTGGGGTCAAATCCAGCTCCCTGTAAGTAATGAGTGGCAGAATCTTCTAGGGACATCTTATCATGATTTCAACTGTATTCAATACGCCAGTCTGGATGGTCAGTTTATAAGATTCGCTCAGGTGAGCACTGCCAAAAATAACAATATTTGCGGGAATCGTGTATAATAGGTCGACATATAACTGTCGCCCTTTTGTTGAGATTTAAACATTGAATTTCTTGGTTTGGGGTCAAATCCAGCTCCCTGTGAGTAATGAGTGGCAGAATCTTCTAGGGACATCTTATCATGATTTCAACTGTATTCAATACGCCAGTCTGGATGGTCAGTTTATAAGATTCGCTCAGGTGAGCACTGCCAAAAATAACAATATTTGCGGGAATCGTGTATAATAGGTCGACATATAACTGTCGCCCTTTTGTTGAGATTTAAACATTGAATTTCTTGGTTTGGGGTCAAATCCAGCTCCCTGTAAGTAATGAGTGGCAGAATCTTATAGGTATATCTTATCATAATTTCAACTGTATTCAATACGCCAGTCTGGATGGTCAGTTTATAAGATTTGCTCAGGTGAGCACTGCCAAAAATAACAATATTTGCGGTAATCGTGTATAATAGGTCGACATATAACTGTCGCCCTTTTGTTGAGATTTAAACATTGAATTTCTTGGTTTGGGGTCAAATCCAGCTCCCTGTAAGTAATGAGTGGCAGAATCTTCTAGGTACATCTTATCATGATTTCAACTGTATTCAATACGCCAGTCTGGATGGTCAGTTTATAAGATTCACTCAGGTGAGCACTGCCAAAAATAACAATATTTGCGGGAATCGTGTATAATAGGTCGACATATAACTGTCGCCCTTTTGTTGAGATTTAAACATTGAATTTCTTGGTTTGGGGTCAAATCCAGCTCCCTGTAAGTAATGAGTGGCAGAATCTTCTAGGGACATCTTATCATGATTTCAACTGTATTCAATACGCCAGTCTGGATGGTCAGTTTATAAGATTCGCTCAGGTGAGCACTGCCAAAAATAACAATATTTGCGGGAATCGTGTATAATAGGTCGACATATAACTGTCGCCCTTTTGTTGAGATTTAAACATTGAATTTCTTGGTTTGGGGTCAAATCCAGCTCCCTGTAAGTAATGAGTGGCAGAATCTTCTAGGGACATCTTATCATGATTTCAACTGTATTCAATACGCCAGTCTGGATGGTCAGTTTATAAGATTCGCTCAGGTGAGCACTGCCAAAAATAACAATATTTGCGGGAATCGTGTATAATAGGTCGACATATAACTGTCGCCCTTTTGTTGAGATTTAAACATTGAATTTCTTGGTTTGGGGTCAAATCCAGCTCCCTGTAAGTAATGAGTGGCAGAATCTTCTAGGTATATCTTATCATGATTTCAACTGTATTCAATACGCCAGTCTGGATGGTCAGTTTATAAGATTCGCTCAGGTGAGCACTGCCAAAAATAACAATATTTGCGGTAATCGTGTATAATAGGTCGACATATAACTGTCGCCCTTTTGTTGAGATTTAAACATTGAATTTCTTGGTTTGGGGTCAAATCCAGCTCCCTGTAAGTAATGAGTGGCAGAATCTTCTAGGTACATCTTATCATGATTTCAACTGTATTCAATACACCAGTCTGGATGGTCAGTTTATAAGATTCACTCAGGTGAGCACTGCCAAAAATAACAATATTTGCGGGAATCGTGTATAATAGGTCGACATATAACTGTCGCCTTGTTGTTTTAAACATGCTAATATAGGGCGACACATAATAATGTCACCCTAATGCAGCGTAAGTTGTGTGAAAAATATTAGGGTGACAATGAAAAGTTATATCAAGGATACGGATGTTTTACTGTAAATCAATCAACTAAGTTGCTATTTAATGCAAATTGATTGATTATTTACACAAATAACACAAAATTAATAGTTATTTTTTTATTTAAACAGCTCTCACTGAATTGTCACCCTATTGCAGCACCAATAGTAAAATAATATTTGGGTGACACCAAAAAAGGTTATATCCTAAATGTTACTGTTTAAGTGCAAATCAATCGTTTTATTAATTATTTCATGCAATTTAGTTATTTATCTGTGAATAACATTATACAATATATACTCAGTTTATGATATATAGCATTGTCACCCAAATGTAGCACTTTTCCCACTGTCGCCCGTATGCAGCAATAGGCATTATTATTATTATTATTATTATTATTATTATTATTATTATTATTATTATTATTATTATTATTATTATTATTATTATTATTATTATTATTATTATATTATTATTATATTATTATTATTATTATTATTATTATTATTATTATTATTATTATTTCACGATATCACAGCATGCAAAAGAAAGATCTCATTTTCCTCTGTGCCGGTAACTCCTCGAGTCGGGCTACGTCCCGTAGCCTTAGATCTCGAGGGTCTTTCGCAGGATCCTAGCTGTTCCCAAAAGCGCCGCCTTCTGCAGCAAATCTACCCTCACAGTTGTGCCTATTTGATCCAGATGCTTATCCAGTGCCTTCGGAATAGTGCCAAGTGCTCCAACCACCACAGGGACTACTTTCACTTTCACCTGCCAAATCTTACGAAGTTCCCTGACCAAGTCCTGGTACTTCTCGATCTTTTCCTTCTCCTTAGAAGCCACCCTTATATCACCCGGCACAGCTATGTCGATGATATGACACATCTTCTTCGTCTTATCTAAGACTACAACATCCGGACGTCTATGTTCTATAACATGATCAGTCTGAATGTTGAAGTCCCAGAGGATCTTGACCGCGTCGGTCTCTACAACTTTCTCTGGAACATGGTCGTACCACTTGGCATGCACCTGGACACCATACTTCTTACACAGATCCCAGTGAATCACCTTAGCCAACTTGTCATGTCTGCCTTTGTACTCCGTCTGGGCCATCTTACTACATTCGCTGACAATATGAAATACAGTCTCTTCTGCCTTGTTGCACATTCTACACATAGGAGAGACGTTCGTTTTCTCTATCCTGGCCTTCATTACATTTGTCCTTAGAGACTGGTCTTGCGCCGCAGTAATCAAGCCCTCGGTTTCCTTCTTCAGTTCTCCGCTCTTTAACCAATTCCAGGATTTGCAACTCGCCACTTCTTCTGTACATCTCAGGAACCGGCCATGGAGTGGCTTGTTCCTCCAATCTTGGTGTCTTTCCTCTTTCCTTTCCCTCTTGTACTCCTTCGGCCCAGCTTCGTCTGCCGTCGTGTACATTATTATTATTATTGTTATTGTTATTGTTATTGTTATTGTTATTGTTATTGTTATTGTTATTGTTATTGTTATTGTTATTGTTATTGTTATTGTTATTGTTATTGTTATTGTTATTGTTATTGTTATTGTTATTGTTATTGTTATTGTTATTATTATTATTATTATTATTATTATTATTATTATTATTATTATTATTATTATATGCACAACGTAATTTCACTTTAATTAATCGTTAATTGTTCAATCTGAGCACAATTGGTGCAACGCTGTGTGGATTGCGACGCTTTTCGCCGCTCAGAGTTGATTGCAAAGTTGTACAAAAGTGCGCACTCGCCTGTTGTTCACACGTAAGCCCAACGAGGATTTTGGGTGCTGCGAACCTGTGCAGGTTTTTCGTGGGAAAACTGCAAATATGAATGCGGCGGGGTAGCGCTATCTTTTAGCGTTTAAAACTTCATATTGTATTGTCAGATGTTAGTTTGGCTTTTGGTATGACTGCTCATATGCTATGGCGCCCTCTATCGGTAGATGTTTTCTACATGAAACTTGCAGAATCTCGGCATTTTTAGGGTTTTCGTTGAAAGGCATCGCATAGGAATAAATTTTATACCACCTTGTAAATAACAAAAATCATAGTAAGGCAAACATGTTTTCGTCATCGTGACGTCATCAGGTATCAACTTACATTAATTCAAAGTTTAATAATGAAAAAATCACATCTCCCGAAGCACATATCGTAGAGTCATAATCTTTGTACCATTTTAAAGCTTAGAGCACGGGTGACATTTTACGTACAGATTAGACCCCAATTTGACCTTTCCTTCCGGTCCAAGCAGGAAGTTCAAAACTTTAAAACGTCATATTTCCTGAACTAAATTCTATAAAGTCGTAATCTTTGTGTTGTCATGTAGCTTACATCATATGTGACATTTGATGTACAGGCGTGACCCCCATTTGACCTTTACTTCCGGTCTAAACAGGAAGGTCAAAATTTCAAACTGTCACATTTTATGTTCAAATGTTGTAAAGTCATAATCTTTGTTCCATTTGTAGCTTACATCATATGTGACACTTGTTTATTAGCATGACCCCACTTTGACCTTTACTTCCGGTCCAAACAGGAAGTTCAAAATTTCAAAAAAATCACATCTCCTGAACCAATTCGTGTAGAGTCATTTATGGCACGTTTTGTGTCTGTGTACAAAAGGCACGGCTCAAAAAGTGTAACTATTTGGTAGGTCAAAAACCACAATTTTTCAAAATCCATTGAATTTTAGATTGCTATATTATTACAAAAATCGTTTAGAAAACATGAATGCTTTTACAAAGAATTGTCCCAGACCATATAAATTCATCAAAGCACAACGTAATTTCACTTTAATTAACCGTTAATTGTTCAATCTGAGTACCATTGGTACAACGCTGTGTGGATTGCGCCGCTTTTCGCCGCTCAGAGTTGATTGCAAAAATGTACACAAGTGCGCACTCGCCTGTTTTCCCCACGTTAAACCAATGAGGATTTTCAGTGTTGCGAACCTTTACAGGTTTTTGTTGGGAAAACCGCAAACATGAATGCGGCGGGGTAGCGCTATTTTTTTAGAGTTTAAAACTTCATATTGTGTTCTCAGATGTTAATTTGGCTTTCATTAACTAATTATTAAGACTTCTCATATGCTATAGCGCCCTCTATCGGTAGATTTTTTCTACATGAAACTTGCAGAATCTTTGCATTTTAAGGGTTTTCGTTCAAAGGCATCGCATAGGAATAAATGTTATACCACCTTGTAAATAACAAAAAATCATAGTAAGGCAAACATGTTTTCGTCATCGTGACGTCATCAGGTGTCAAGTTACATTAATTCAAAGTTTAATAATGAAAAAAATCATATCTCCCGAAGCACATACCGTAGAGTCATAATCTTTGTGCCGTTGTAAAGCTTAGATCACGGCTGACATTTTAATTAAACATATAACCCGAATTTGACCTTTCCTTCCGGTTCAAACAGGAAGTTCAAAACTTTGAAACGTCATGTCTCCTGAACTTAATTCCATTAAGTCGTAATCTCTGTGTTGTTAATGTAGGTTACATCGTATTTGACATTTGTTTTACAGTCGTGACCCCCATTTGACCTTTACTTCCGGTCCAATCAGGAGTTCAAAATTTCAAAAATCACATCTTATGTGCAAAAATTCGTAGAGTCATGATCTTTGTTCCTTTGTAACTTACATTACACGTGACATTTGTTTATTAGCATGACCCCACTTTGACCTTTACTTCTGGTCCAAACAGGAAGTTCAAAATTTCTAAAAATCACATCTACTGAACCAACTCTTGTAGAGTCATAATAACTGTACCATTTGTAGCTCACATAAAGTGTTACATTTGGATAAAACGCATGACCCCACTTTGACCCTTACTTCCGGTCGAAATAAGCTTTAAATTAAAAAAATATATCTCCTGAGCCAATTGTCTGAAAGTCATAAATTTTGTACTGTATAGGACCATTTTCAAGGTCTGGAGTTAAACACTCCAGACCTTGAAAATGGTCCTATACAGTACAAAATTTAACCGACAAACAACTTCGGAACAGCTACGTGTTTGTCCACAAACACATAATGTCTAGTTTTATTTTTTATGGGTAGCTGTTCCGACCTTTCAGTCAGAACAGCTATTGTAATCGTCGAGATTTTTTAGCTGTTCCGACTATCCGTCGGAATAGCTATTGTTTCTGTGGGATTTAATTTTTTTGATCTATTATTCTTTCTTTCCACAATCCCTATTGACTTAACCACATGACAAGCAATCAGACTTGGCATCAGAGCATATCCGTCAACAGTGACGAGATCGACCGTGCACAAGTGCATAATGTTATGGGGAGGTATTGTTTTAATACGGGACATTGTTGTGGAGACCTGGTGGTATGTTAAGCTGTGTGGTATTAATAGACGTCAAGTCCTTTGTGTTTCACAACTGGTTACTCCATGAAATCGGGAAGAACTATCTTATCATGGACGATAGTTCCATCCTGCATGGCCTAACTTGTTTTAGTCATTATACCAAATGTAAAATAAAAGGGCTCAGAACGGGATAATCGACAAGTAATCAGACTTGGCATCAAAGAGTGGATTCAGTGGATCGTGCTGTCGCAGTATGTAGATATATGACTCTCTTTCACACCTGCTTTTTTGTTCACTAAAATATTGTACTGAAAGAACAAAGATTGAGAGAATCAATATTTAGGTCTTCTGTGTCTCTCCAGGGCAGATGACAAATGTTCAAGAAAAAATATCGGCAGAGTAAAATGTTGAAGTGTGTGTTAAAAATAAACAACAACATTGTTCTTGCTCAGTTGATCTATGGTTAATGAATGACAAACTACTTTTTCTAAACTCAATCTTGATTCTACATGATTCAACCATCACCTTCCCCCATGATTCAACGTACATACTTTTACTTGGTACTTGGTACGCCTCTGGGAACTTTCCCAGCGGGAAATACAAGTTATAACACTATCTAACTACAGATATATGAGGTTTGATGATTTAAAAACCAAGCTTTTAATTAATATTGTCAAGTATTGATTGAACATTAATTAGTTTTACTTTGAAAACATTCTAAAGGGAATCAGAAAAGAAGTTGTTAATATCGTATTAAATCCATATACCCTTAATCTAAAGTGAATGTAATCGGATTTACACTTTATTACATTTTAACGAGTTTAAAAACTCACAATTAATACCCAATTGTTGCTTAAGTTATGAAAATAACATGAAGTAATTGAACATTTTTCACCTTAAAGCACCGCCCATAAATGTCACTCTACTGCAGCAGCTACCGAAACAAAAGATACCAAACAAGTGTTACTATTTCATTGTAAACGATGATTCCATTGTAACCCTGTCTTTC